>JALPQI010020487.1:0-18964 GCA_025490895.1 Thaumatotibia leucotreta | reverse complement strand
CTTCCTACCCTGAGGACTTAGATGGATTGCCTCTATAGATAGATAAAACGTACGCGCGGAGAAAAAACATATTTCTTTACACAAGTAGTTGAAATAGCATCATTGACTATAATAAAAAAGTACCCTGTGTTAGGTAACAGTAGTGGTTCCCGAGTTGTAAAGGGGTTCGTCCCAAATTTTGGAGTCTGTACGCTTGATGGAGCATGATAAAAGTAGGCTTTTATTTTTTTTATTACTTGTTCTCAACAACTACAGCTCTACAACTGCTACAGGTAGAATAAAACGAAAATTACCCTTCAACATTTTTTTTATGCCATATACATGCAAGAATACAAAGTTATTCTACCCGACGCCCAAAAAACGTGCTCTCTGAGAATGACCCATCTATACCAGTAATTACACCGGCTATCTTACCCCCAAACCGAAACACAGCAGTGCAAACACTGCTATTTAGTAGCAGGTTAACGAGTCAGACGGTAGTAGCTATCCGAGCGGACCCTGCACGAAGTCCTACCACCAAGATTACAACAAAATTTAAAAAAAATCATCGGCTCTTTACGTATAGAGGTGGTACCCGAACAAAATTTATGTTTGTATTTTTAAATCTTAGTACTTTGTCGGCATGACTAATATCTACATATATCTACAGGGTGTTACAGGAGTCACTGAAAGCTTTGAACGGGGTGATTTAGTAAGCTATACTAAACAACTTTTACTATAAAAGGAGCATTCCGTGAAAACATGTCGTAAGCGACACTGTCTTTTCAATACTTTTGAAAAATTAAATTAGTAAGCTGATTTACAGTATAATAATATAATAACATATCAAGGCTTTCAGATTGACAGTGTTTCCTACCAGCTAGCATATTTTATTAGGGTAGCTACCATAGCGACACGTAAGCGACAAAAAGTAGATGTTTTCATGGAATGCTCCAAAGCCAATTACGAAATCCAAAAAAAAATTGTCTTTTTCATACATTGCGACCGATCGATCATGACATTTTGTATAAAAGGGCCAACATTTTCTTTGAGATTTCTGGGTTAGCTCCATGGGTCATTGTCAGATTTAGGTTATCGTCTTTTCGGTGGACATACCTAAAGTTAAGGAATTCCTGTACTAATTTTGAGATAAAACAATTGACAGTACAACTAGGTTCCCCGGTTTATAGCCCTATGCAATCAAATCGTGACATAGATTTATAAAAGCTGTTAACTTTTGACCACCGAGTGGACAACTTTTGTTTTTCGGACTGACAATGACCCACATAGTAAAAGTTGTTCAGTATAACCTACTAAATCACCCCGTTCAAGGTTTTCAGTGGCTCGTGTAACATGTTGTATACTAAATTGCAAATTTGTAATACTAACAGTCAGTGAGCTAACCTCTCCCAGACAGACGGACATATCGAAACTATAAGGGTTCAGCTATGAACAAATAAAACATGGAAGCCGCACGCCACACTACATCGCCTTTCAAAAACGGTCCATTTTAGTTGACAAGTGTCACCCCCTCTTCAATGCATCACGGTAATGAATTTCAATATCAACCAATAAAAACTTTAACCGCCATTTAAAAATAGTTGTGATTGGTATAAACATTTGTCAAAGATGTTGCGCCGAAATATGCGCGGTGTTAAGAAAAGCGCTATGTCCTGCCCATCTTGGCACACTTGAACCATTGATTTTGGGGGCATTTTTGAGCTGGCGTTAGATGTCCATGTTATATATGGTCGCAGGTTCCTTGTATAACGAACCCTAAAAACTAGTGATGTGAACTGTCCTTAATCCACCGAATTAGTCGATATCGATTAGAATTACGGAGTCCGTCAAACGAGCAATTTCCGTCACACTTCCTGTCGCATTCCTAGTCCTATGAAAATTGTCGGCCTTCCAAGCCTAGTCGATACAAACATTATCAGCCTATATAATTCCACTGCTGGACAAAAGCCTCTCCTTGGCCTATGCTTACGGACGCATTATGAGGGAAATGCTCATAATCGCAACGCTGAGGAAGCGGGTTGGCGATCGCAGTAATGTGTCCACTATGATGACGCTGCCGCTCATCATCAATTTTCTATAAAATAATGGTCAATGACACTTCAATTTGTCAGCCTCTGTAGCCTAGTTGGTAGTGACCCTGCCTACGAAGCTGGAGGTTCCGGGTTCGAATCCCGGCGAGGGCATTATTTGTGTATTTATTTATCACAAATATTTGTTCCTTGGTCATGGTTGTCTATGTATTTAAGTATCTATATGTATATATCTATTATATATATCGTCGCCTAGTACCCACATCACAAGCCTTAATTGAGCTTACCGTGGGACTAGGTCGATTTGTGTAAGATGTCCCAAGATATTTATTTATTTAATCCCTTAGACGGCTCTTACGACTCCCGCCGGAAGAGTTGGGGTGTTAATAAAAAAGTTATTCTTACTGCCGTCACCACGCGGCCGGTATTATTTTATTAAATATCACTATTTTCCGGGCGGTTTTCTTCTAGTAGTTAGGTACACAATTATCGATGTCGATAAAACAATTTCGTTGTTTCTCTTATTGGCTAGATTACGATAGTGTTTTGTTTTGCCGTGGAAAATTCGGACTCTACTTATGACATTAATATGGGGCGTGTGAAGTTTTTTGTGCCTGGTGAAACACTTGTATATTGGGTTCTCAACTCAACTGTCATCATCATCATCAGCCTATGATAGTCCACTGCTGGACGTAGAGGCCTCTCCTGTTAACTATGCGTATAGACGCATTAGGAGGTCAAAGCCCATAATCGCCACGCTGGGCAAGCGGATTGGCGATCGCAGTAATGTGTCCACTATGATGACGCTGCTGCCCATCATCAATATTTTCTCAAATAATGGTCAGTGACACTTCAATCCCTTAGTCGACTCTTACGACACCCGAAGGAGGAGTTGGGGTGGTGACAAATGTATTCTTACTGCCGTCACCACACGGCACACTCAACTGTCATACTCAACTTTCAACTGTCTTATAATTTCAAGCACAATTTTCATCGAAAAGACTAAATCCGCGAACTATGGTCCGGATAGTTTTGATACTTACTCCTTCCTTTGCTGAAAGTTCACCTCATATTACGAAGTTTAAAAGTTCGATAAGTAACTGTTGTAAGTTTCAGTAGTAAGTATTGAATATATGTTCCTACATTTTACAGTATTACCAGTCTGGGAAACCAGTTTGTTAGTCGGTAGAAACCAGAAAAAATACATCCATCCCTCTTTTTCGAGTACAATTTTCTCTATACACGAAAGGGGCAAATCCTTACCAAACTATATCATATACATGGCGAACGAAGTGGCCATAACTATTGGAATACGAAACAATTAGGTAGCTTTGTTAGTGCCTACTGAGCTGGAGGTTCCGGGTGCGAATCCCGGCAAGGGTGATTGAATATTTGTTCTTTGGTCATGGCTGTATAGTGTATATGTATTTCAGTATCTGTATGTATCTATCTATTATATATATCGTCGCATGGTACCCACATCACAAGCCTTAATTGAGCTTACCGTGGGACTACTGGGACTAGATCGATTTGTGTGGTAAGTCCCAAGATATTAATTAACTTATACTTTGAGCAAAAATTGCTATTATTATTCATTATAGGGTGACCCAGTTTTGAATCTTCGTCAAAATGCTGCATTTACTTAATATAATACCTGTAGGTCGTACCGGTACAGGTAGGGAACCCTCTATTATATTTGATCCGATACACACTTTTTTACCTACACCGGTTTTATAACATATCGGTACAACATGTAGAAACTTATAAAGCTACTATAAAGATTACTACAGTAAAGAACTATGACTTTTACCAATAAGGAAGTAGCTATTCTTCGTTTATTTTCTTTTTTGTTGTCGAATTTATATTTCAAGCACATGTTTTAGTAATTACATCGCTATATAAACGATTCTTCACATTAATAATGTCTTTCTGATCCTAAGATTATTAGTGAACATTAAAAGTTGACACATTAAACGACCATAAAATATAATTCCTTAACACAACAACAGTTATAATTTTACGTCTAAACACAATAAAAGAACAATAAAAATCGTCCAAGCCTTAATGGCAAGGCGTTCTGAAAAATCATCTCATCAATATTAAATGTTTACTTACCTTTAACTACAGTTTCACTTGCACATCCCTAGCTCCATTTTTGAATTCCGAACGATCACTCGCGAGATTCGAATTTGGAATTTTGTTTTTGTGTCAGTATTTGAATCGGTGTTCGATTTTCGCGGAAACCGAACGCGGAGACGCGACGCGTGCTCGCCGAATGTGATCCGGCGACCGACTGAAGCGAAAGCTAGGCCCGAGCTCATTTTCCCGGCTTCGGTGTTGCCAGCTATAGCTGCGGGTTTCCTCAGTTCCGCGAAGCATTCGACATGTTGCTCTTTCGTGTAAACTCGTACGTAGGTGTAACAGGGAGGTAAGACATCGAAATTGGGTGGTAGGTCTGGTTATTTTTACGCGTTTGTGACGCATTTTCCGCTCGGATGGAGAAAGTTCTAGTGGCGTTGAAGCCCTTAGTAGTACATTCTCTTTGATGCAATGTATGTAATGATTTTAATATTCCTGAATTTTTCTCATGCCTGTATTTTCAGAGAGTTTTATACGAAAGGTTATACTCAAATGTAATTGGTACTCGGCCGTGGGTTGTTGCTAGAACGAAATGAAAAATGTTTGATTCAGTAATGCGATTTGATTTGGCACAAGAAAGAAAACAATCAAACAATTTTAAAAACATATAAGGTAAACTAACAATCTTGCATAATAAACGGATATAAAAATACCTCTGTCTATATTTCTGCTATTCTTTGTGGGTATGTGTAGTCTGTACTGTAATAAATATTACCAGGTAAATCAGGAAGTATGTAAGATAAGCATAAGAAAACAACATTGATATCCTCTATTCTATTATGACCAAGGATCGGACAAACGCCCGTCATTTTGAAAAACTAACCCTGTTCCGTACAGTAGAGACTTCCTTATCTTATGATGTTAACATTTTTTATTTTTTAAGATATTTTTTAATAACACTATCACAAATTATCTATTTAGGAGATCCCAACTCCTTCTTACTTGTATGTACCCTGATTGTGAATTTATGACAAATAAACGACTTAGAATTTTTGATATTGAATTTTGATCTATTGAGTGTATAATTATCTTCTTCGGTTACCACGATAGTTATTCATGAAATAAAACGATTGAAACGAATTATATCGTGTATATTAATTAACGTTGTAACGACGTTTCGAACAATCATGGTGTGCACAAGTATCTAAGAAATTGTTGGGATCTCCTAAATAGATACTTTGTGTTCGTATTATAAAAAAAACATCTCAAATAAATAAATAAACATCTTAAATTAATAAAATATGTTAACATCATGAGATAAGGAAGTCTCTACCATACGGAACAGGGTTATATTTTCAAAATGACGGGCGTTTGTCCGATCCTTGATTATGACCACATAATACCAAACAATTTCATCATCATCATTAAACTGCCCCCAACTTCCCTTAAAACAGGGTAATTACCCCAATTTCCACCATGACCCCGAATCCTTTGTGCGGTCTACAAACTGTGAGCAATACCACTGAACCTGAATATCCCGACTCTATTGTTTTCCGTCCCACTTTCTCTTGCTATTCGTAGTATAAAGCCATCCTCGTTTGACATACGGAGTTGGGTAAATTAATTAAGGGTTTTTACTAACTCTCTGACATTTATGCGAGCCTGGTAAAAGTTTTGTTGAGTGCAGTCTTGATGGGAACTAAAGCTCAAGTTTTCAATATAAAAAATAACTTAAATATACAAGTTCAACAATATTTCGAAACGGTTGGCGATAAATTAAAACACGACCGAAGGAAGATTTTATGTCAGGCCGAAATCTGGGAGTGCCATATGAACTGAAGAACGTCGTATGATACATGTACAAAAAGGAAATTCGTAACTCGTGTCCATTTAAAGCACTGCCTTCGATCGTGCTTTAATTTATCTCCACTCGTTTCGAACTTCATTTGTTTCGCACCGTAAGTAGAGATGATTATTTTTATGAAACCCTACAGAGTCATATCGTTGAATAGGTTTTTTAAGTTTTAAAAAGAATAAAGGAAGTTGTTTTTGTTATTATTAATTTTCCCTATTTTTTTTTGTTTCTTGTGTCTGTACCTAACTATTTATACAGGGTGGAAAAAAGTTATGGACCCTGGAGGGAAACTACTTTAAATCCTTTTGTTAGCTTACTTTACCGAAAGGAAACATACCTTTATTTCTTAAAATAAAAAAAAAACTAATTAAAAGATTTTTTTAATTTTGCTAGTCTCAACCAGGAACCGAACCAACTAAAATATTAAAATTATAACCCTCGCTCGTTTATTATACGAATCGGTAGGATTATTGTTTAGAATAAAATTATAATGAATATTTCTTTTCTATAGTTTTTGAAAATGTTCGTTCCAATTTCATATTTGATGCCCGCATTGCAAAAAAATTTTTCGATTCCCGGTTAAGACTATCAAAATAAAAAAAAATCTTTTAATGCATTTTGTTTCTTTTTAAAAATAAAGGAATGTTTCCTTTCAGCAAATTACTTAACTAAAGGATTTTAAGTAGTTCCCCTCCAGGGCCCATAACTTCTTTCCACCCTGTAAATGTGTGTGTGTATATGTCTCAATCTCAATAAATTGTTTTCTATTCAATTCTAAACGGTTCACAACTTTGTGAAATCTTAACCCTTAAATGCATAGTGATGTATATATGCATCATGTATTTTCGACTCTATTGACAACATGTCAGAATTCAAATTTGAATAAATCTTTGTCAAGGTCATGCATTTAAGGGTTAAACTCTTCCAAGGACGAGGATTAACAGCCTTCCTCGAGTATACGATTGACGGCTGGCCCGAAATCTCCGCCATATTGGATCCCCCGTAAATTGTAAGCCAATGGGGATGGATATAAAATCCCATGGAACGTGATCTGGCCATAGACAATGAAGCCTAAAGACTAAAATTTCGTGAGACATAGATTTAGATTTTAGATTTAGATATTTATTCTCATAATATAAAATTACACTACAAATTTTCTTAAACTAATCTACATGAATTTATATTATGATCGTCAGGATAGGTAATTAAATTAAATAACATGAACTAATAATAAAATAAGTAAAAAAAGTTTTAAGTTAAACGGTTTTTATTGCACCAAAAACTAGAAAATAAAAATTTGTTATAACTAACCGTAGATGTAACTTTCTGTAGATTACTCACGTGAAACTAATATCACTGTAGTTTTCCCAAGTCGGATGATGAAAGCCACGTTTAGCCTCTATGTCAGTGGATTAAGCGTTAGCTAATCGGAAACTTTTACCAAACTGAAACAAAAACGTGGGGCGTACGCAATTGTGATTAAGTCACTATAGTTATTTAAGAACACACATATAAATCAAGACAGCAATAGTGTAATAAGTTTTGTTCTGGCCTTGATAAAAGCTATTTACCTCTCTGGAAGTGATGGAACAGATGGATGATTAATTGCAAAATTAAAGCTACAATTAAGTACATATTTTGAACTTGTGTGTTTTTTTCTTCATAATAACGCCCCACGTTTTTATTTTAGTTTAGTAAAAGTTTCCGATTAGGTAACGCTTAATCCACTGACGTAGAGGCTAAACGTGGCTTTCAGCATTCGACTTGGGAAAACTACAGTGATATTAGTTTCACGTGAGTAATCTACAGAAAGTTGCATCTACGGTTAGTTATAACAAATTTTTATTTTCTAGTTTTTGGTGCAATAAAAACCGTTTAACTTAAAACTTTTTTTACTTATTTTATTTTCAAGTTTTTAGTGCAATTATTAAGTTAATTTCCGATACTATACCGATGTTGTTTGTAATATGTAATACAATTACGCATGCTAAGTAGCGTTTATACTCTCGCGCTTTCATCACGAGTCACGACACATATGTAAACGTAATGAATATTATTTTATGTGTAACGGGAGGCGAATCCCTGCTGAATTTTTAGAAATCCGACACAATTTTTTTAAATTTAATATCTCCATTGACAAATAAAAACCAAAGGCTCGGCGTGGTTAATGTAAGGTTGAATGCCCGAAGTATCTCAAATGGACGTGTTATTCATACAATAAGTACCTTAGATAACAGAGATCTGATAATAAGGAATATATCAATCAATTTGGTTTATTGAGAATTTCAAGTAAAAATTTTTATACAAGTCGAATTTCAAGACTATAAAATATAAACTCATTCTCTCAGTCGACCAACCGGAGGAACGCAGGTCTGACGGAAAGTCCGACGCGAACCGAGGGCCTAAAGGGTCAATCCATGCAATCTATCACTATGGCACGCACTACGTGAATCTGAGATACTCACACTCTCTGTATATCAGCCGGAAGGCCGCAGGCCCGACGGCTCGCCCTACGCGATTCACTCACGCTGTCACTCTATCAGCTGGAGGGCCGCAGGCCCGACGGCTCGCCCTACGTGAACCACTCACGCTGTCACTCTGTCAGCTGGAGGGCCGCAGGCCCGACGGTTCACCCTTCGCGAACCACTCACGCTGTCACTCTATCAGCTGGAGGGCCGCAGGCCCGACGGCCCGTCCTACGCGAACCACTCACGCTGTCACTCTATCAGCTGGAGGGCCGCAGGCCCGACGGCTCGCCCTACGCTATTCACTCACGCTGTCACTCTATCAGCTGGAGGGCCGCAGACCCGACGGCTCGCCCTACGTGAACCACTCACGCTGTCACTCTGTCAGCTGGAGGGCCGCAGGCCCGACGGTTCACCCTTCGCGAACCACTCACGCTGCCACTCTATCAGCTGGAGGGCCGCAGGCCCGACGGCTCGCTTTACGTGAACCACTCACGCTGTCACTCTATCAGCTGGAGGGCCGCAGGCCCGACGGCTCACCCTTCGCGAACCACTCACGCTGTCACTCTATCAGCTCGAGGGCCGCCGGCCCGACGGCTCGCCCTACGTGAACCACTCACGCTGTCACTCTATCAGCTGGAGGGCCGCAGGCCCAACGGCTCACCCTTCGCGAACCACTCACGCTGTCACTCTATCAGCTCGCGGGCCGCCGGCCCGACGGCTCGCCCTACGTGAACCACTCACGCTGTCATTCTATCAGCTGGAAGGCCGCAGGCCCGACGGCTCGCCCTACGCGATTCACTCACGCTGTCACTCTATCAGCTGGAGGGCCGCAGGCCCGACGGCTCGCCCTACGTGAACCACTCACGCTGTCACTCTATCAGCTGGAGGGCCGCAGGCCCGACGGCTCACCCTTCGCGAACCACTCACGCTGTCACTCTATCTGCTCGAGGGCCGCCGGCCCGACGGCTCGCCCTACGCGATTCACTCACGCTGTCATTCTATCAGCGGGAGGGCCGCAGGCCCGACGGCTCGCCCTACGTGAACCACTCACGCTGTCACTCTATCAGCTGGAGGGTCGCAGGCCCGACGGCTCGCCCTACGTGAACCACTCACGCTGTCACTCTATCAGCTGGAGGGCCGCAGGCCCGACGGCTCACCCTTCGCGAACCACTCACGCTGTCACTCTATCAGCTCGAGGGCCGCCGGCCCGACGGCTCGCCCTACGCGATTCACTCACGCTGTCATTCTATCAGCGGGAGGGCCGCAGGCCCGACGGCTCGCCCTACGTGAACCACTCACGCTGTCACTCTATCAGCTGGAGGGTCGCAGGCCCGACGGCTCGCCCTACGTGAACCACTCACGCTGTCAGTCTCTCAGCCGGAGGGACACAGGCGCGACGGCTCGCCCTACGTGAACCACTTACGCTGTCAGTCTCTCAGCCGGAGGGACGCAGGCGCGACGGCTCGCCCTACGTGAACCACTCACGCTGTCAGTCTCTCAGCCGGAGGGACGCAGGCGCGACGGCTCGCCCTACGTGAACCACTCACGCTGTCAGTCTCTCAGCCGGAGGGACGCAGGCGCGACGGCTCGCCCTACGTGAACCATTCACGCTGTCAGTCTCTCAGCCGGAGGGACGCAGGCGCGACGGCTCGCCCTACGTGAACCACTCACGCTGTCAGTCTCTCAGCCGGAGGCACGCAGGCGCGACGGCTCGCCCTACGCGAATCACTCACGCTGTCACTCTATGAGTCTATCAGCCGGAGGGATAAGAAGGCTCAAAGTCACCCAAAGGGCAATGGAGAGGCCTATGCTAAGGAGTCTCTCTGCGAGATCGGATTGCAAATGAGACCATCCGCAGCAGAACCAAAGTAACCGATATAGCTCTTCGAATCGCTAAACTGAAGTGGGCGTGGCTCGTCGCACGTGGATTGTGTGGAACCGATGGCCGTTGGGGCGGTAAGGTTCTCGAGTGGCGGTCACGTACCGGGAGGCGCAGCGTGGGTAGGCCCCCCACAAGGTGGACTCATGACCTGATGAAGGTCGCTGGATGCGGATGGCACAGGGAGCCAGTGAACGTCTTTCAGCTGATATGATGATGATGATGATAATTAAATCCGTATGTTTCTTCCGTATATCTAAAGCAGTACTGCAAAATCTACATATCGCTAAACCTAGCGGTTGTGGCAGGCAGTAACACTGGTTTATCAGATTTGAGGAGTTGGATGTTAGTATTAAATTCGCATGTTTCTATTTAATGTCTAAAGAACTTTTTTAAAATCAAGATATCGATAAAAGATAAACTTTGCGGTTATTGTAGGCAGTACTGCAGCATCAGGAGTGAGGAGTTGGAAGTCAAGGTCAGGCTGTTAGTATTTGATTATGCCAAACATGCTATACTTTCATTTTCACGTGTCTAACACTCTCGGTTAAGGTAAGCAGTACGTCTGCAGCATCAGGCTTTGAGGATACGAGGATACAAATATTATAATATTGCATTGTCATGGGGACTGGATAAGAGTTCCAAATTTTATTGATTTCGGTGCAGTAGAAGTGGTCGAAAAATCGATCACAAGATTTGAAGCATCGACGACAGTTGATACGCGGTGAAGTTAATAAAAACCGTTTAAAAAATAGAAAACAACGAGATACAATTTAAAACGTGCCAATTAATCCTAAGTTAACAATATACAATGCATGTCAAGTCAAAGCATAATTATAAATAATAATAATAAAATTAACTAAAATGCTTGTATCTCTTAGTGATCGTCATGTGCTAAATATAAACTAGTTACAAAACAATAATGGATAGTAATAATAATTTAAACAATTTAATTTACTTTGTCGAATGTCAAACACATATACTCGTGAACAGAATACAGTGGATTTTTCAATAAAAGGTATCTCAGTTGACGCTCAAATGTTTCGTCAGATGTTTCTGTACGCAATTCAGAGGGTAGACGCTCATAGTATGTGGGACCAATCACGCGCGGGTTTTTACATGAAAGTGTGCGCGGGTTTTTGCATAAGAACAATAACAAACTATAGATATAATTAAACGGTTAAACTCACGTGTATTTAGTTATATTGAAGTGACAATGGGCAGGGCACATATCTCGAAGAACCAATGGCCTTTGGGGCAAGAAGGTACTCGAGTGGAGATCACGTACTGGCAAACGCGACGCGGGACGTCCACCCGCAAGGTAGACGACCTGGTTAGAGTTTCGGGGACTCGGTGGACGCAGGGGGCATCCATTCGGCCAAAGTGGAAGTCTATTGAGGAGGCCTATGTGCAGCAGTGGACGTCTTATGGCTGAAATTATGAAAAAAAAATGTATTCAGTCACTACGCGTGACATGTTTCGGAGAGCCTAGGTCTGCAGTGTTATTCACTAAGGAAACCACCTTGCTGTCAGCGCTGTGTCAGCGCTGCGTCAGCGTCGAGCCTAAAAATAGTATTCACTAATGTACTTTAAACGACACTAGTGCTCGGCGACGAATGCGGCGTGAGCTGGAACTACACTGCGTCGAGAGTTACCGCCTACGACAAGCTGTTCTACGTTAGTGAATACCGTTTTTCGCTGCGTTGCGCTCTACGTCGAAGTGAAGGCTGTCTCGTCGTCGAGTTCGTTGATGAACGCAGCGTCGAATGTGTGTATAAGAGAATAGCATAGCTGAGTCGTGAGGCGTGAACGTGGACTAATATATGGCGTGAATAATAGCGCAGACTATGACTTTGCAAGTATCGGTAACGTTAGGTTTTACTTGATACGTAAAGCAGGCCATCGCGCTCGCTCCAATATGTAAGTGCGAGCGCGATAGAATGCATAACGTATCGAGTAAAACCTAACGTAATCGTTACTTGCCAACTTATACCACGGCTACAGGCTCCGTTCATTACCTGCTATGCTATTCTCTTATTCACACATTCGACGCTGCGTTCGTCAACGAGCTCGACGTCGAGACAGCCTTGTCTAAAAGGTTTTTTTTTTTTATACCACGTCGGTGGCAAACAAGCATACGGCCCGCCTGATGGAAAGCAGTCACCGTAGTATAGTCATGTTTTATTTGACATTAGGAATCGAGGCTGTGAGCGAGGTTGTGAGCGAGTTCGTCACTGTTTTTCGTTAGAGAATACGAAGTTCGTACATAAAACATCAAACTCTCGACGCAGTGTAGTTCCAGCTCACGCCGCATTCGTCGCCGAACACTAGTGTCGTTTAAAGTACATTAGTGAATACCATTTTTAGGCTCGACGCTGCCGCAGCGCTGTCACAGCGCTGACAGCAAGGCGGTTTCCTTAGTGAATAACACTGCCGACTGTCTTTGTCGCACTAATATGAAAGAGCGACATAGAGGGAAAACTACGATACGCTACTAAGCGGTAGCGATTGGCAATTTGGCTAAGCATCCTGAGAATGCTGAGATGATGTCATGCGACGTCTATAGGTCTATTTATCTGTTCTAAGCCAATAGGATGGGAAAGAATATCCCATGGAATAAAGAACCCGCACTTCATGTCTTTCCAACTTCTTTCCAATGATTAGATCTTAAATAGCGATGAAAATGTCAGAAAAAACTTTTTTTTTTCGGTTTAGAAATAGTACATTGTGCATCAAGGGAGGTAAGTACGGAATTACCAACGAGAGTTTTAGAAGCCCGATGCCGTAGGCTTTTAATGAGTCGAGTTAGTATTCCGCTTACCGACCGTGATGACCAATGTTTTTCATCACACTTCCCGACAAAAAAATAAGTGTCGACTGACAATGGAGGAAATTTGATAGATCTACCTCCCTCAAAATAAGAAAGATAAGTACAAAACTACCCACCAAAGAAAAATATACTAAACCACAGACAATAAATTTTAAGGGTGGAAATCACGGGATCGGCTACGAGCGTAACGCGTAGCACTCGTCCGCAAAGAAAGTGTTTTTAAGGCCAATAAAGAAATAATGCTACGGCTCTACAAAGCTCTACGGACGATAATCGCGCGTAGCACCGCGTAGCAAAACACGCAGCTACGGGCTAACACGTGCGGTCGGCTCTATTTTTTTTTTTATACCACGTCGGTGGCAAACAAGCATACGGCTCGCCTGATGGAAAGCAGTCACCGTAGCCTATGGGCGCCTGCAACCCCAGGGGTGTCACATGCGCGTTGCCGACCCAATAAGAACTTGTACACTCCTCTTTTGAAGAACCCCATACTGTAGTCCAACGGGAAAACCTCAGCAGGGAGCTCATTCCACAGACGGACCGTCCGCGGGAGGAGGTTCCTCTGAAACCGCACGGTGCGCGACCATTTAGGTTGCAAGGTGTGAGGATGAGCGCCCAGTCGGTGGCGAGCGGTGCGATGATGAAAAGTGGACGTTGGCATCATGTCGAACAGTTCTTCAGAGCACAACCCATTGTACAGACGATAGAACACACATAAGGAGGCGAAGTCTCTCCTTAGACTTAAGGGTTCAATACCGCCTGTAAGTCTGGGATCGTCGACTATTCGGACAGCTCGTCTCTGAACCGAGTAAAATATGTATACGATTTGGATCCTTACGCCTTTGACATACGTTCCGAAATGTATACATTTTATTAGATGTAACTGTACTATCGCCTTATTCATAAACTTCTCCAATCTTAACAAGCCGCTAAGTATTGCATGTCCCTTTCGGTCGTAGCACATGTCAGCCTCCGTAGCCTAGTTGGTAGTGATCCTGCCTACGAAGCTGGAGGTTCTGGGTTCGAATCCCGGCGAGGGCATTATTTGTGTGTTTACTTATCACAAATATTTGTTCCTTGGTCATGGCTGTCTATGTCTTTAAGTATCTATATTTATGTATTATTTATATCGTCGTGGCCGTGTGGTGGCGGCAGTAAGAATACATTTGTCACCACCCCAACTCCTCCTGCGGGTGTCGTAAGACTCGACTAAGGGATTGAAGTGTCACTGACCGTTATTTGATAAAATATTGATGATAGCAGCAGCGTCATCATAGTGGACATTACTGCGATCGCCAATCCGCTTGCCCAGCGTGGCGATTATGGGCATTTACCTCCTAATGCGTCTGTACGTATACTTAATAGGAGAGGCAAACGTCCAGCAGTGTACTATCATAGGCTGATGATGATGATGATAAGGTGCCTTTTACCCCTTAAATTAAATAGGAATAGAAGCCCATGAAGCGGGGCTTCGTCGACCGGTTCACAGGTCCAAAATGCTTACAAAAAAATTTCAGCAGGGTGGTAAGGGATTAAAAAAATTTTCAAGTAATAATTAGTAATAAACCTCAGGGTAAAACCGACTTGGATTGGTTAGGTTGCTGTGGTAGGACGGCGTGAAAACATAGTTTTCGAAATAAAAAAAATATTCCACTCGATATAGACCCAGGAATTTTACACAGAAATTACCTACCTACGAACAGTACATTTTCATTGCTCGTAAGTGTATGCGGTTTTATGACTAAGTCATCCTCACTGCACTTTGATGCAGCTTGGCGCATTCACCATTATACGTGCATCGCTTAAACCAGCATATGACGTCGTTTTTTGATGCTATTTACACTTCTTCGAAAAAAAATATTTTTCCCAAACTTGCTACGGAATGTTGATGTTACTTACTTTAAATTAAACCCGGAAATACTATGTTTCCTGTGTCATATGCTAAGATGATATGTAAAGAGATTTCATGTACTTATTTCACACCTAGGACTGCAAACAGACTGTCTTTTGTTTTGAAACGTCAAATTGTGACACAAGGTCTTGACATTCAGCCACAGAAAAAAAATAACCTTAGAACTGATGTCTATACCACCAGGTAAAAGAATACCTCAAACAGATTTTTAAAAAAGTTAGGCGCGAATTTTTTTAAATGTTTTATGATACTGTACTATTGGTATATTTACAAATAAAATAGTATGGTTCGGCGAAATCAGTTTGTTTTATTTCATGGCAAGTTTGAGAAAAGCACTATACAAATCTCGGCGAGAAACAGGGTTACAGGCCGCGTATCCCTATCTGGCCTCAGTTCCTTCGGCCAGATATATCTACTTGGCCTGTAACCCTTCGTTTCCCGTCCTCTATAGTAATATTAGTAATGTACTATTGTTTTACCTGTCGGAACTGTAGTAGCCTTGAAGGATTTAGTAATGGAGTCGCCTTCATATCGTTTCCCGTCCGCCAAAGACGTTGGATAATGATTTATACTCGTTTATAAAAACTACTTTATTAATCGATTCTTCGCAGTCTTGTAATCGTTATGTACCCGTAACAAGCTCCGTCACAATGCCTGTATGTGCTACGTATGGATTCAAAACTCGTTCAAATACATAATGTATACAAAATATGCGGTACCATTTCATATGTTGCCTTTATTTGTTCATAATACAACATTTTGTTACATAACATTTTTCAAGAAAATCAAGCACCTGGCCTATTTCACCATAATTACAATTGTGACAATTGTAAAATATCACTGTTACTGACGTCACAGACCTCCGTAGGCTACGGCTACCGTTTACTGTCGGACGGTCCATGTGCTTGTTTGCCACCAACATAAAATTATTACTAATAACGTTATTATATAGTTAATAAACTACTTTTTATTTTCCGAAACCCATGACAATTGTCGCAAGGTTTAGTACAATTTTCATTAATTCTTGACATGAGGTTCGGCTTATGTCGGAATTTCGCTACAATTGTCGTGATTTTTGTGACAATTGTAATTTTGCTTCGCATAAAAGTAGCTATTTACTGCTGATTTATTAAAGTTCCTGTACTAATTTTTATGCTGGTGGCAAACAAACGCACGGCCCTTCCGATGGTAAGCGGTAACTGTAGCCTATAGACGCTACCTATTGGAGAAACCGTAGATTTACAATTGTAGGACTTGTCAATGTTGTGAAATTGGGGCCAGGGAATCGATAGCAAAAACGGTTTCAAGAATATCGCACACAATTCGTATTTTCATTTTTGACTGATAGAGAAAGTTTGACATTTATTGTATCCTCGTATTTAAGGTTAATAAGGTCTACTCATCCTTAAATTTTGTAGGAAATATCAGACTTAGTTAATTAAGTAAGACGGAATACTCTGCCTTGGTCTACTGTTACAAGGTTATTTGTAAGTTAATATTTCAAAAACGGCTGAGCAAGTGAGCAGATTACGTTCGAAATAGTTTTATTTTATTTTAAAGTACTCAAGCCCACTATTCATGATTTTTCTCACTAAAATCAAAAGTTAGAGGGGGGACACAATTTTTTTTTTCTGGAGTGATTGATTATCTTCGAAAATATTGACTTTAGAAAAAATAAATATTTCAGACCCTTATTATTTTTAAGAGACCTACGAGTATTAAATTATACCCCACACTATAGGATTACATCAAATAAAATAAAATCATCCCCAATTCACCAGTTGGAGAAGTACCCGGATTTTTTTTTTTCTAGTTTTTAATGTACCACTTTTTTAGCATAATAATTATGTGATTAATATGTCTATACCTGTATCAAATTGCAGATTTCTAGTATCAACGGCCACTGAGCTATGCTGTGGACAGACGGGCATGGCGAAACTATAAGGGTTCCGTTTTAGCCATTTTGGCTACGGAACCCTAAAAAATGTATCTGAACTTCAGATTTAAGGTTTTAAGTTGTGTTCTGAGAGCGCATCATTATGAAATAATCCAAGTTTGTAGGTTGGTTTACATTCTCAACTGAACGAGCGAATGGTATACAGTCGAGTACACATTACTTACAAATAGATAAGTTAAGCCTCGGTTTATGGAGATTGAGCTGGACGGCCGCTGCAATGTCAGTTTACGACTATGAGGTGCTGCTACACTTCAAGTGTAGAAAACTAACGGAAATTATGTTGAGAAGTAACGTTGAAGATCATTTTTATTATCTGCTATCCATTACAAAAAATCTCTAAAACCTAATTCATTCAGATATACACTTATTAGTATGACTTGAAACGGGATGTTTACCATGTAAATTGCAATTGTTTGTTCCTTGGTCATGGCTGTCTATGTATTTAAGTATCTATATGTATCTATCTTATATATCGTCGCCTGCTACCCACATCACAAGCCTTAATTGAGCTTACCGTCGATTTGTGTAAGATGTCCCAAGATATTTATTTATAATTATTGAGCACCCGATATTTCGACACTGTTGCAAATTTTATTTTATTTTTATTTTATTTAAAAGGCACACTAAACAGATTAACATTCAATACATCACAATATAACAATAAATAATAGGTTTCACATTAAAATGTCATCCAAAATAAGCAAGTTCAGCAAAATTTATTACAAACTATAAGTATAAACTATCCTAAAACAATACTTATAGTGCAAAATTGTAACTAATAATTGCGGTAAAAATGTCAAGCAAACACTAAAATTAAAATTAAATATACCTACATTATCAAATATTCCCAAGAGCTTCAACGCCTTCAACTATCTGCCTCCTGAATACCGCAAGCCGTGAATCAAAAATGTCTGCAAATGCCATATTCACGGAGTTACTCCGTGGCTTAATATCGGGTGTTCAATAATTACATTTATATATTTTATAAAATAATATTATATATTTTTTTTTATTACAAAAAAAAAAACTATGCAGTGCGCAAAAACGAACTTTGCGCACGCTTCGCTCGCGGTAATTTCTCTTTTTGACGCACTTATTATGAAAAAATCGTCCCTTACACGTGCAAAAACTTTTTTTAACTCAGGTGATTGTCGCCCTCGTTTCACTCGGGCTCCAACTTTCACCCTCGTCGAAAAAAAAATTCCCGCACTAGTTAGGAAATGTTCTATTTCAGTACAGATGGCCCTTTTTTACGCACTATTGCGAGAAGTGGTTCATTTTACGTTAGGTCTAAATCTTCGGAGGGCCAATACGTACTGAAAAACGTCTTACGATACACGTGCGAAAACGAAATTAACTCGTGTCGATTTAAATTTATCTCCACTCATTTCGAACTTCATTTTTTTCGCACTTATAGGTATTGTAATGTTTCTATTATGGTAAATATCATGTTTTAAAAGACCATTTTTCAGTTCATTCAAATTTTCAAAAAATCCATGGATTTTTTTTTCTATTTCGGATCGAAACAGCTTGTTACTCTGAGTAAAAAGAACCCAAAAATTATGAAAACGGCCAAAATAAAAAGAAATGCTCATTTGCAAAGTGACAAGCTAGCTTACTAATTAGAGCTTAAAAACTGAAAAACTTATAAAAACTTCATAAATCCGCGCAGACTTCAATTCGCAGGTGTTCGGTAAAAGCAGTCCAAGTTCGCTGCAATTAGTGTAGCTGGCGGGTAATGAGCGGAATTATAAGTTCCGACGAGTGCTCGCTGCAAGTGTACCGACAGCAAAACAAGATGTTTCTAAGAAAAATATTTTACTATGTTGCAAGGCTTGGAACCGGTTTTTTTCGAGAACCTCGAAATAGCCCAATATTTAAAATGTTTTATATTCTTTATGTAGTACTCAAAATGTTATGAAAAAATAAAATAATAATTATTCTTTATGTAGTT
>JALPQI010020486.1:0-24485 GCA_025490895.1 Thaumatotibia leucotreta | reverse complement strand
TTAAGCATAATTAGGTGAGGCAATATATTAAGCCGAAAACGTTAGTAAAACTCAAAATAACGCTAGTTTACAAAAAAGAGTACTTTTTCAAGTCGCAAATCTCTGAAACTATAAGACCTATGGTAATGCATGTTAGCTCAACTTGTTGGAAAATTATTAATCTTTAAACGCTTTCTAACATTTAATGTCAAAAAACGTAGGGTTTTTTTATAAAAATCAGAACCTGAAAAATGACGTTCACTCACGTACTACGTAACTAGCACAACTTTTTTTTGCTTGCAAAATGTAGTTTTATAATGCCCTATGCCTACTACACAACATACCAAAAATGCAGCTATACTGCATGATTTGCGAGTTTAATATAAAGTTTGACCGTACTATATGTCTTCTAATTAAATAGCAAATTAATCCTGTATTATGTGTATGGCCTAAGAGCGAAACATCCGAAGTCGCGTCGGCCAAGCCGATATGTGCCGATCCGTGTCGACTGACGACTTTTGTTTATTAAATATATTTTTTAGTACAGATGGTGTCTTTTTTACGCGCTAGTGCGAGAACTGGCTCATTTTATGTCAGGTCCAAAACTTTGGAGGGCCATCTGTACTAAAAAACGTCGTACGAGACACGTGCAAAAAGGAAATTCGTAACTCGTGTCGATTTAAAACACTCCCTTCGGTCGAGTTTTAAAACATCGCCACTCGTTTCGGATTTTGCTGATTTTCGCACTTGTGTGGTAATGTACTATTTCGTGGATGGTGAAACAGGCCCTTTGAAAATTTAAATTTATATTCTGCTTTTAATACAGAAACGAGCGCGCGGTGGCCGCGGCCGACCGACTGGAAAACGTGACGCACACCGTCTCACGGATCCTTGACGGCTACGACATCCGATTGCGACCCAACTTCGGAGGTAAGAGCAGTAGTCGGCCAATGTGACTGCGGTGTAATATACAGATCGTTAAAAAATACGAAAATGTACCTATAATAGTAGCCGTAGACGTCTAGCTAAGTTAGAAGGCGTAAAATAATACACAAATACAAATGTAATTATTTACAAGGTAGCAAATACATCACAATTATAATAACAACAGAGTTCATGAGATAACAGCTATTATCTGTTTAAGTAAATTTTACGAGCAACAGTAGCTCTCATACTAGGCCCAGCCTGTATCGTGAGGACTATGAGGCATTACCAGAAGAAGATTATTACAATTTTATTGAAACACATCTCATCGTCGTCCATAGTCTGCTTACTTTGGCCCTAGGGGGTAACTTTGGTCCAAAATTATATTTATCATAAAACCAAAGCATCGCGTACATTAGATGATTTATTGTTATCAGGCGTTTTATTTGTAATTTTGATGAAATCTTAATTTTACTGCAATAACACAAACAATGTATAAGAGAAAGTAGCGCTATTTTATACGTAATTTGTCTAAACATGTTACTTATTTTCGTAATTAATAAGCGTTACGCATCAACACGAAAACAAGTCATGGGCCAAAGTAACCCTCCCGAATATATTACTTTAGCCGAAACTTTGCCAAATAGAGAAAACTCTTGGATATTATTTTATTGAAAAGCAAGGGTGTAAGTTACTTGATTACACTCTTAAATTTACTTCTAATTAATCACTTCAAGCATAAAGAAGTAAAACCTACCATTAAAAAAAAATTTGGGATAAAGTAGCCCGGCTTTACGGTGCCTACACAAAGTTTAAGTGATTCTGTAAAGAGGTAATTTACTGCTTTTTCTGACGGTGCTTGTGTTTACAAATTTCAAAGACATTGCGCATTCCAGAAAGGTACCCGTACAATACGAAATCCGAGTTTAAGCTAAAGGTAAACGTGATATTCAGATGTCACGTACGGCTTTGTTGTTCGTATTGCCATTAAAATTCTAGTCACTTAAAATATAATTTTATAAAACTCTTTAAGTGGGTACAGGTGTAGTGAGAAATTACTTGCCTTCGGAAACGTTCGTAAACACATGCTGTTTCAGGCAGTGTCACCGAGTCTGACTGAAGTAGCATGACAGCTATTATTGTCAGTCTCAGTGAGATAGACTGAAACAGCATGACGTTGACGAACGTTTCCGAAGGCAAGTAATTTCTCACTACATCTGTATATCTGACAATAGGTAGGAATGTTATACGAATTTACTAAAAAGTCCTTAATTATAATTATTGAAATAGCACAATAATCTATGATGATGCGCCAAAGATACATACCTAGTATAAACTAGTAGGTACCTTTTTTACCGACAGTAAAAATGCTTTATTTTTGTGATTTTCGAAACCAAATTGACTATGGTAGTTATCTGTTCGATGATTTTTTTTTACGTCGTTTACGATTTTTTTCGTGCAGTAGGAAATAGAAATGCTTTTTCTTCGGAAAACTTTGTGACGGTCCGTTTTAGCAGAAACCCTAGAGATAGCAATAGGTTTTACAACTATGTTACGGATTTCTAAGAATAAAGGTTTATTTTAAATATTATTTATACTAACAAGAGGATTGACATTGGTAATTGAATAAGTTAAATTTTTAATATATATTTATTTTCAAAACTACAATTTATGTACATAAATTAAATCGAACTAATCTACTTAACCGAACATATATCTAAGATTGGCCCTTGTGGCATTGTACCTACCGAGGATGCTGGCGGCATTTCCTCGCTGTATCGCAATACTAAGTATATACTAAGTATATACATTTATTTTACATACCGGGCGTACCATGAGATGATAGGAGAAATTATTGTGTGTTAAAAAAGGAGAACGGTGCAAGTGCTTTTAAAATATTATTAAGTATAATTATGAATTTGACTGTTTCTATTAACGGCGAATTTCAGTAATATATGTGGTTAGCAGTGGAATCAACATATTCCCTTGTTCATTCCTGAACATAATTTATTTTGAGCTCGAAATTCAATTACAAACATGTAATAACTAAACACTTCAATAACACATGTGTAATACATGTGTTATTAAAGTGTTTTAGATACCCAGCAAAACGATATACTCGCACGCGGAGCCACGTAATCATATCGCAGCGAAATAGCAAACGGCAAATTCAAAATGCATATACGGAGGCTGTAGCTTTAGCCAGCGTATGTTATTGCGGGACCCGAAGCATGAGAGTCTGATATTGAATTTGCGGTGTGATTTGTCAGCATCTCGGTCGGGTGCTGTCTTGCGGGTGAATTTACTAGATTTGATTGTTGCAGGTGATCCGCTGTACGTCGGGATGGACTTGACGATCGCGAGTTTTGATGCGATATCGGAAGTTAATATGGTGAGTGTTTTTGAAAACTTTATTTTAAAATCTCTTTATTTTTATTTCTTCAACATAGGAAGGTGAAATATACAGGTGAGATGTTTGTGACTATGTCGCGCCAGCATACAAATACAATTCAATTATTGTATTCTGGCCGTATGGTGACGGCAGTAAGAATACATTTGTCATCACCCCAACTCTTCCCGCGGGTATCGTAAGAGCCGACTCAGCCAACTATGGGATAGAAGTATCCCTGACCATTTATTTATTGAAGATTGGTGATGGGCATCTGCATCATCATATTGGAGTGGACACATAACTGCGATCGCCAACCCGCTTATCCAGCGTGGCGATTATGGGCATTCACCTCCTACTGCGCCAAAACGTTTATGTATAGGAGAGCCCTTCTGTCCAGCAGTGGACTGTTTATAGGCTCATGATGTGAGAAATGTAATATGTAATGCTACAGTTACCTTCAAAGAAAGTTTCTAGAGATATATCTACGATTCAAAAGATTCAATGTTTTCCAAGAGATCCAGTTTCTATTTTATCTTAATAACAGATCGATATTATGCTATTGAGCGTCCTGGTAGCACCACGATCTATACTGATGCCATTCAGTTTAGGACCTAATCTGAATCGCGACGTGTCTCGCAGAATACCTAACTGTCAAAAACTGACAATCTAACCTAAAGTGAATGCTTCTTATGACCAGTTAGTTAAGAAATTGAAAGCTTTCTTGATAGAAAAAGCATTTTTTACGGTTCGGGAGTTTTATGGTAAATATAACATTAAATAATTTGAAATCTGATATTTTAGTGATTTTTAATATACTTATGATTGTTTGACATTATTTATTTCTAATTTGATTTGCAATGTATTTGGGTTATAATATTTTTATTGGATTTATGTAGTAAGTTTTATTAATATGGTTAGTTAATTAATAATTGTGACATTTTATATTAATTCAATTAATTTTCGTTATTCTTATTATTTTTTGTTATTCTTAATTTGAATTTTGATGTAATTAGGATTTTGATTTTTATTGATGTTTATTTAGTATAGTATATTTTATTTGTATGATTGTATAATTGACTATTGACATGTGTTTTTTACATTAAAGATATTGAATTGAATTGAATTGAATTGAATTGAATCACGTTAAGAGATCGTGGTAGGCCCCTGATATAAAAATAGAATTAAAATCATATTCATTTCGCGGCCAAATCCTAACATACCTACACGTAAAAACATCAACCTACATCACCGAAGATTGATTGATATTGTCAGGGTCGAACGACAATATTTATGTATAACATGACACTACGATAAAATCTCCGGAGACAGATTTTGGTTGTCACGAGGACGGTTCAAATCTCAAGGCTCGTCCATCATAATTCATTAAGCTTTTAATAGCAGAAAAGAGAGCAAGGCTGGTACTTGACACAGTTTGAGGGTCGCTGGTGGGGCGGGAGCTGCGTCAGCCAATCGATGCCTCTTGTCTGAGGTCACCGCCTACTCAAACTTTACTAAATGCTAATTTGCACACTACATAGAATAGAAGTGCTGTGCTGCCTATAAGATTAGGTCAGCATTTATCAATAATATATTGGTCGTTTCTGAAGTGAGCAATTCTCTTTATTTTTGCCACTAAAATGAAATATGAAAATTTGGGTAAATTTTATACTTTTTCTGCTCAGAATCACGAGCTGATTCCATTTCCGGCGAAAAAAAAATGTCCCAAAAATTTCATACATATTATTTCGAATATCCTCTTGTGTTACCGCCATAGAAGGTGTATGGAAAATAGTAACACAATAGGAAAAAAATCATGGGACACTTTTTTTTTCGACGGAAATGGAATCGGCTTATGATTCTGAGTAGAAATACTTAGTATAAAATTTACCTAAAATTTCATATTTCATTTTAGTGGCAAAAATAAAGAGAAATTGCTCAAGTCACCGGCAATAGTGTCTGTACGCTATGAAAGCCGCAAAAAGATTACTACCTATTGTTAATCAAAATAAAATTGTGCGACATTTATAGCGCAAAATAACAGCCTTTGATAGGTCAAAGGGACACTACATTTTTCAGTTTTCAACATTCCCTTGGTCATTTAATGAATTTGTTAAAATGATACCACAATGTTATTTTTAAAGATCTGTCGATTAATTTGGAAATTATTGACATTTTGGTGAAAACATTTTTTGAACTAATACACGATGCATCTAAAAATATTGATCCAATAATTTTACTACAAAATGTGGCCAAAACTAAGTGCATTCCCTTTGCCAGTGAGATTTTGCGCAGAAAAAGCCCAGCTAGGAGATTTTAGGAAATTAGTTATATAGTTTATATCTATAAGGAGATACATAGTAGTAACATCTAGTACCTACTATCTTAGGTGATTTCAAAATTATATCGACCTTTCTAAATTTTCCAAAAACCTCGTAGGTTGTGGCCTATTTTTTGGTCACCACGTGTAATTGCATATTTTGTTTCCATTTCGTATATGTAATGGTAATTAAATTAAGCTTTCAGTCTCACGATACATCTGGCGAGCTTTGTCATTCTATAGATAAGATCAGGTCTTGAAAAAAATCGGAGTAATTAGGTAGTAGCTCTACATGTTGTGTGGAATCTTTTTATTAGAAAGGTTAATCTCGATAACCGACCCGTCTCTCTCAGATAGGAATAATTGTGAATAGGTTTGGAGAGGTACCTACTAAGGATCTACTTTGATGTTCCTGATAACTTCAGAAAATCTCAGCTTTTTTCTATATTCGCTTAAATTACACGTTACGTACGTTTTATTAAGAGATCACCGAAAATTCACTTTTTTCCAGTTTTATTTGGGCGAATTCGTTTGATATGGCATACAACGGTTCTAATATGCACTTCTAGATTTTTCGATTTGGTACTAACTATAAGTGATGACCTCTCAGGCGTTAATTAACAAAAGGTTTACATTTCAGGACTACACAATAACGCTGTACCTGAACCAGTATTGGAAGGACGAGAGACTAGGCTTCGGCTTGGAGGAGGACGTGCTCACGCTGTCAGGGGACTTCGCTGACCGGATTTGGGTGCCCGACACGTTTTTTGCCAATGACAAAAATAGGTAAGATGTGCAGGGTGATCAATCTAAACGGATCTGTGGAGAGAAATAGAGATTATGATAAATATAGAGAAGGGAGAGGCAGTTGTCCAGCACTGGATTGATATAGGCTGGTGATTACGAGAGAATGGTATTAGAACAAAGGCGTCAATTTTAGTGTCATTTTGTTTCTCGGCCCCAGCCCTCAAGATGAGAATGTGTAATGAGTGCCAAACGTCAAGCGGCGCATCCGGTGGGGCATGTATCGATGCGTGGGGGTTCAAAAAATTTGAACCCGCGAGCACTCGGGGCCCTATTTCACCGTAGTGACTGGTGCGACAATTGTAAAAATTCTGTTTCTCCTATTGACAGCGTCCAGAGGCTATGGTTACCGGTTACCATCGGACGGGATGGTTAGCGGTAACCGTAGTCTCTGGGTGCTGGAACCCCCTGTTGGAGCGTCTACTCCGGCCTTCAGTATACTGACAATAAATCATTGGTTCCAGTTTCCTCCACGACGTAACAGAGCGGAACAAACTAGTCCGCCTCGGTGGCGACGGCAGCATCACCTACGGCATGCGGTTCACCGCCACCCTGGCCTGCATGATGGACCTCCACTACTACCCCCTGGACTCGCAGAACTGCACCGTCGAGATTGAAAGCTGTGTGACTCTTACACTTAACTCGAGGCTCATCGCTTCGTTCAGCGTAGATGCATTAAACGCCAGTTTTGTTCGATCACTGTATTTTGAAGCTTTAGCATAAGAACGTGCCGTCATCATCAGTATCCCCTTGTCTGTGGTAGCTAAGGATCAGTACAATGGATTCAAATTATGAATTAATTTCAGGCGGCGGATCCAGGACTTAAAACACCACCTAGGCATAAGTCCAGTTCAAGTGCCCCCATTACACTTGGATCCGCGCCTGATTAATTTGAGCTCAATACCTATTGTACGAATCCTTATCAAACACAGACGAAGGTACAAATATGAGTGGATACAACTTTATGAAATAGGTAGATCGGTTCATTCATAAAACCTCGTGCTTTGACGAACCAAACGAATATTCATAATGAATAAACAAAAGTTGACACCGTCCTTTCACTTCTATTGTTTCTATTTATTTACTGATTTATTATAAACAGATAAACTAATAAACTGTGAAATGACCAGCGCTTGAGATTGGAACATCATGTAATTTGTGATCGGATGATTGACCACCTGCAAATCTGCAATGTAGCACAAAACACTTTTATTTTTCCGTTGCCTTACAAATTCAGGAGTCGTAAGTTTGTCTGTAGGTTAAAACAATCAAATTCAAACTAATTTTGATTATTACCGGTTCTTCTCGGATCAGTAGTGTAGGATTAGAACAGGAAGTACTTTTAATTTTATGTGTAACTTAGACCATTCAACAGAATTTATTCCTATTCCAATTTGAATAAAGAATAATTTGACTTTATACAAAGATAACGCAGTTCCACTAAATGGTACTAACGAATCAGACACAAGAGTTCCAAAACGAAAATTAAAAGACATTGACCGTGTCAAAACATCGGAGCCAGCGTAAATATGATGCTAGGCGTTTACTACTCGTAAATTACTCGATTTTCCTGATTGGTCAATTAGCCTTGCATGGCTTGATTGGGCGATATACTCACAGCTCACAGGTAGCCATTTATAAATTTGGGCAGTTTATCCTCCTTTGTTGCCACGTGTTACATTTTTACGTTTTATTTCGCAAATCAATTTGAGCTTTCGTTTTGCTAAACCACTAAAATACCATTATATCACTTTGCTCATTTAAACTTTTTATTGTCACACTGCATATGGGTTATGAATATTATTATAGGTTACTCGTTAAATACTTTGTTATGTTTGGGCGGGGAAATTAGGCAGATTAGGAATGTCATTCTCTTAAGATGATCCTTAATATCAAGTATCTTGTTGAAACAATTGCAACAGATTTACATTTCAGGCTAGCAAATGTCATTAATGAAAGTGCAGCATTTTTTGTTTTTGCTTGTTGATGATCGAGACACCATCAGGTGGGATGTACGCCTTTCTGCTTTCACTGCAGGTTATAAGTATATCGACTAAGCTTGTCTCCATCTTCATTTTCTATTTAGTTAGACAGTAAATAAAACGGGTAACTGTGAGAATCCCATGTTGCTGTTAAACCCGTTAACCTGCCACTAAATAGCAGTGTTTGCACTGCTGTGTTTCGGTTTGGAGGTAAGATAGTCGGTGTAATTACTGGCATAGATAGAGGCAATCCGTCTAAGTCCTCAGGGTAGGCAGCGCATAGGTGATTTTTTGGTCACTATGTCCATGGGCCTCAGTTCCTGCTTTCCATCAGGTGGGCTGAGAGCTCAGCTGTCTACCTTCGTCACATAAAAAAACACAATATCTGCTCGGCCGCAAAATCGACTTAATATAGCGTTAAAAATATTTATACTTTAACATGCAGCTTCGTATTGCTATGAGAAGTCTGCCTGGATACTTGATAGTGGATCATCTTAAGACACTACCGTCCACCAGCATGCTAACATACCCCTCAACTACAGATGGATACACGGTGTCCGACGTGGTCATGTACTGGAAGGAGACGCCGGTGCGAGGGGTGGAGGACGCAGAATTGCCGCAGTTCACCATTCTGGGGCATGAGACTAATGATAGAATAGTAAGTTTAAGTGTTTATTTACATCCTCTTTTACCATCCCCGAATTCATATATTCGTCAGATTACTAACCTTTTTCCGAGATAAATAAAAGAAAGCGATAACTAAAATAAAATTTACCTGCATGAATGGTACCCGTAGATGACAAACAAACATACGGACTGCTTATGGATGCCCAAAATTAAAGAACTACATGCAAGTGCAGAATAACTACAAGTATGTTCATTCTTGGGAATAGTTGGGATCAAAAGCTTTATTTATTAAATTACAAAATAAATTACAGTAATCCTTCCTTTAAATCCACTTTGTAGGCTTCGTCAGGTAGGTACAAAAATACTGGGTATTTCCGGGGTCGTGATCCCAACTGTGAAAAACGTGTTAAGATGGTTTTTCTGAACAAGATTTCCCATGGAACAAATATTAATGTTGCAGAAAAAAAACACTGATTTCATACCGATGATGCGGAAGTGTAGTTATTTCTCGTTTCATAATTATGTAAACACATTGGAAAAGGATTAGTACGGAGAAATGTACACATATTGATGAACTGTAACTTACTAGTCGTAAAAAAAGTATATTTGTTCATATAGGTCCCATGGGAAACATTGTTCAGAAAGACCATCTTAACACGTAGATCCGCCGCCATAAGCTTAGTCTCACAGATTTTCATTAACGTCTCTCGACTCTCTCGTAAACAATTTACAAAGCATTCAATTCTTTGTAAAAAATCACTGAATCGTCATTTACAGGAGAAATTAGCGACGGGCGTGTACCAACGGCTGTCGCTGAGCTTCAAATTGCGCCGGAACATCGGGTACTTCGTGTTCCAGACGTACCTGCCCTGCATCCTCATTGTGATGCTATCGTGGGTGTCGTTCTGGATCAATCATGAGGCCACGTCGGCGAGAGTTGCTTTAGGTGAGTTTATTGGGGTTTTTGTAGCTTACCTTCCAATAGTTTACCAATATCAGCTACGCATTGTAGAACATGCGTCATAAAAAGGCTACGTTTCGAGAATATCATCATCAGTTTATATAAGTCCATTACTGGACAAAAGCCTCTCCTTGGCTTATGCGTATCGACGCATTAGGAGGTAAATGCCCAAAATCGTCATGCCGGGCAAGCGGGTTGGTAATCGCAGTAATGTGTCCACTATGATGATGTCGCTGCCCATCATTAATCTTAGACAAATAAATGATACTTCAAAATCCAAAAATGTGATTGGTGGATATCAAACGTATCCACATAGCATAGCTCTGGTAAAAAATTAAGTGCCAGTGAAGGCATATCTATCAACATACATATACGTAGTATCGTACCGCCTACAACTACAGCTCTAAAAGTTGATATTTGCAATTATAATTTTAGGGTTATTCCCACCTGTTACCACCAACTTGACACCAGTGGTAACAACTGGGAATTTTTTTCCCACCTGTTACCACTGGGAACAACTGGGAATTTAAATTCCCAACTGTTACCACCAAACTAATTGGTGGTAACTACTGGGAAAAAGAATTCCCAGTAGTTACCACCAATTAGTTTAGTGGTAAGAGATGGGAATTTGAATTCCCAGTAGTTACCACTAAGTTAATATTTAGTCCTATTGCAATAGGATACCTAGTAGCCATAAATTCTGTTATACAATGGTAACAATTTCCAGAGACTATAATTATTATAAAATGTTATACTAGAAATAAAGACGCATTACACTGATTTTTTATTCAAAACAAGAATATTTCAATATTTAATTTTTCGTGTAAGTACCTAAACCTTGTAGTAGTTATAATAATCTTAAAAAAGGTTATAATAATCTTAAAGAAGGAAAGGATCGATAAATTAATATTCATTCCTATGTGTTTTTTTTTTCTATATTTTTTCTTAACCTCTCTTATGGCCTTGAAATGTGTTTTATGTAAAAGTATGACAAACAAGCGTTTTTAGTTTAAGTAGATTAAAAAAAATAGTACACAATGTTTTTTATTTCAAACCTATGAGCATTTCCCTTTTTTAATGTTAAATAAAAAATCATAATTGAATATTTTTTCATCCTTGTTGGTACAAACATGTACTGTTAAGTAGAATACCTGTTTTAATTAGGACTCCCGATAGTACGTATATCGCCGAACCATAGATCCGTGTCCTTAACCCCGGCGGTACTCTAAGATCACGAATTTCACAGTCACGCCGAGATACGTACCCGAATCTTTGTTTGTATACGTATCTACGAATCTGGCTTCGCTCTGGCCACGAATGCTCGTGGCATGGATCCGGTCGGATCGATTAAAATGTAAATAAATAAGGCCTAATATTGAATGCATGACATCTTGTTTTTAAGTACGTTTTGAGTATTACGAGTATACTCTGAATCGGGACGAACGGGATTTTATTGATTAGAATTGCATTTTTCGTATCGATTTATGTTATACGATAACGTGTTAGGTACTGTGTTCTATATAACAAGCGACGGTGTTACCTATAAATTATGGTTTGGAATTTATAATTGTGATTTTGAATCACCATATAGAAAAAAATTAAAAAATCATGTTAAAAATATTTGAACAAATTGCTATATATAAAAGATAATACAGTCGTTCATTTAAGTTTATTACCTGCCCTTTTGTAGATAAGACCTATACCAAGAAGTTGCACGCCCAAAGTAGCAAACAATAGTTTGTCAGCGATATAATTGACCACACGTGGTAATTTTTCTGTGAAGTCTTTTGTTTGTGAAGTTGAATGAAGTAGCCGCATCTTTGTGTTTGTATATAGATAAGCGGGGATGTTTTAGTTAATTCGTAGAGGGCAATTTCGGGTTTTGGTCTTATACGTGTTAGTCACTAATAATATTGCAGTTCGAACAGACTTGAAGAGAGTTGAGTCGAATTTAAAGCAATTGTTTTTTCTTGTTTTATTACATTTGTGTTTTGTTACTGTTGTTGAGAAGATAGCGTTTTTAAAGTGTGTCAACAATGAAGAGAAGTTGGGAAATTATACCACCAGGGTCGGTGACACGGCTTTATGCACTTTAATTGTACAATGATCGTACCAACAGTGACTTTTCGTGTCGTTGAAAGCGGTGCACCTAAAATCTTCCGTCACGACATCTAATGAGTTAGTACATTGTATTTTTTTCATTATATTGCTTTTTAATATCCTTTTGTAGTTTAAAAGTTCTTTTAGGTATGTATTTTGTAGGTAATAACGCTGCCTACTAAGCAAAACTCTCAGATTCGAATTCTGATAAAAATATTTATTTTTATATTTATGGCTCATTTATTTTGTTCCTGAATTACGGGTTTCCTACTATAGATATTAATCGTTGCCTGGAACCATCCACGTGTACACGGGGATACGTATCTTAATTACACGTGTGTTTATAAGCCATATTAAAATCAAGTGCTACAAGCCGTAGCGATGTCGGAGTTTTAGTCTCCTGTTTCCCCTCAAGGTCCCTCAAGATTTCAACCTTGTTGACTATGGATTTTTGAAAAAAAAAAAACAAGGTGAGACAAAATGGGGGTTTATAATACACTGTGTATACTTAATGTTTTTATGTATCTACAGATAAACACACATTGAAAATGTGTATTATCTGTTAACAAATTCTTACATGGGTAAATAGAAGAATAGAAATGCTCCTATACATAGGTTCTTAATATTTTTGTTTACTGACAACATATTTAAAAAAAAAGTTTTAAAAATATTTTCAAAATGTATTCATTTTTTAGTAAAATTCGATGGTTAATAAAATATTTTATACATAAAGTAATATTCATAAAATTAGCTCCTTTATTAATAACTGGCAAAGTATTTTGTGTATATTCTATTAAAAACAAGCACATTACTAGTAAGTACTTGGTGGTAACAACTGGGATTTATTTTTCCCAGTAGTTACCACTAAAGTGATTGGTGGTAACTACTGGGAATTCTTCTTCCCAGTAGTTACCACCAAGTACTCTTGTGGTAACAGGTGGGAAAAAAAATCCCAGTTGTTACCACTGGTGTCAAGTTGGTGGTAACAGGTGGGAATAACCCTAATTTTATAGCATTAAAGTTGACCGCAGGACCGCAGGTGGTCGAAAATTGGGTTTTAATGTGTCGATTATTACGGTGCTTACGATTGTGGAAAAAGAAATATCAGAAACCATTTTTTTTGGCCACGTATATTACATACTGGCTGCCTTTTGCCATTGCGAGAGGAGCGGCTCATTATTGATTCCGTTCATCGTTCATCACTGGCGAAATGTTGGTGTACAGTTTACGACTGCAAGCGTCATGAGCCGTGAAAGAATCGGAGCCATTAATGAGCCCGGTCCGCTCGCAGCGGAAAGCATTACAATGTGATTACAAATTTCCAGGTATAACAACGGTGCTGACCATGACCACAATAAGCACAGGAGTTCGGTCCAGCCTCCCACGCATCTCCTACGTGAAGGCCATCGACATCTACCTCGTCATGTGCTTCGTGTTCGTCTTCGCCGCGCTGCTTGAGTACGCGGCGGTCAACTACACGTACTGGGGGGCACGAGCGAGGAAGCGGGCCAAGTTAAAGAAAGGAGAGATGTCTACAAGCACTAGTGTTGAGAAAGACTTGAAATGTTCTGGTGGTAAGTTCTGACAATGCACAATGACAATCACAGTAACAACCCCAAGATGGAATGAACAGTTCCAACAAAAGCGAGCTAGATGTAATGTAATGTTACACTCTCTACAATATATAAAAAAATTAAGCATGATTCTTTATTATTATAACAGTTTCCATGGGAATTTTAACTCTCGATTTGCGAATTTTCCAGTCTTTTTTTTGTCTCATAGCTTTTGATCCTGGACAGAAACAGGATCAATGGGACTTAAAAAATGACCATTTTCTCGCAACCTGTATGTTTTTTTCAAAATCTGTAAAAGCCAATCTTCGTTAATCTAAAATCGAGGGAAGGTCTTCTAAGACCATTTTCGAGTAGCTACTCAGGATTTGGTAGCTGCCCTCACTGACCTAAACAGAATTTCCAGTCTGTATAGCAGCAGTATTCGATAAGTATTTAATATTCCTGAAGCTTTTGAATAAAGCTTCAAAAGCTATACTTCTAAAACTATGATTAAATTATGATGCTGTGTAACTTATTTGAATAATAAATAAATAAATAAATAAAATGATATAACTCGCAGCTCGACTAGATTAAGATTACTCGCAGGCATTCTAGCGAAGGATAGCCTCGCCTCAAACCTTACAATTTGAGACCCTGAAGTAATCTAAAACCCCCAGGGTCCCGATCTCCAGAAGAGATCATAGCGCTCCGAGAGGTGAGCTCGGCGGGCCGCGTGTCGCCGCTGCTCGGGCTGCGCTCCCGGCCGCTGCCGCCGGCTGCGCACGCGCCGCCCTCGCTGCGCCTGCAGCGGGACCACGCGCTCCGGTACCGCACGAGGCCGCATTCTAGGAATTCTAAAAGTTTGTATCGAAACCATAGCCCAAAATGAATACAAATAATTTATTCGTGGCAAATATAACAAGCATGAGGAGCATTCCATGAAAACGTGTCGTAAGCGACACTGTCTTTTCAATACTTTTGAAAAATTAAATTAGTAAGCCGAGTTACAGTATAATAATAACATATCAAGGCTTTAAGATTGACGGTGTTTCCTACCAGCTAGCATATTTTATTAGGGTAGCTACCATAGCGACACGTAAGCGACAAAAAGTAGATGTTTTCATGGAATGCCCCATGACAGGACAAGACAAAACAGACAGATTCAGCACTTAATATTATACCACGAAATGGACTCGCCTCAGCATAATGTCGACCCGAAAGCCAACGCTGATCTTCCAGTGAGCCCATTTGCGCTCCAAAATGCGTTCTAAAACCCAAATAAAAGTATGTGTTCGAAATATATAGCTCGAATAGCTGAAGTACGATTTGGCCGGTCGTGCTGAATGATTTGGTAGAAGATAAATAGGGATTGATCTCGGCGATGGCGGAATAATAGATTCCTTTGTAAGAAACCGATTAGACAGCTCCTGTGTGCCGAATGATTTGGCCAAGATAAACGCGCCCCGGTACAGCACGAGGCCGCATTCTACGAATTCCAAAAGCGAGTATCAAAACCAAAACCCAAAATGCGCTTTAAAATGCAAGTAAAAGTATGTGTTCAAAATATGTAGCTCAAATATCGGCCAAGCTGAAGTATAATCGTGCCAAATGATTTGGTAAAAGATAAACAAGGATTGATCTCGGCGATGGCGAAATAACAAATTCCTTTGTAAGAAACCGGCCAGTTAAGTAGCACTAAGCCGGGAAGAATGGCGGAAGAAGGGGAGGCCTGTGCTGGGGACTGAGACACGACATTCACTTAAGGACAATAATGAGACAAAGTGTTGTTATTGTGTTATTTAGGAGGCACACTTTAAAGAATTCTAAAAGTTAGTATACGAAGTACCCTTAAAATACCCATCCAAATAGCCAAATAAAAGCTAAGCTGAAGTACGATTGGACTGGTCATGTCTGCCATGCCGAATGATTTTGCCAAGATAAACAAGGAGTAGAAACCTCACAACTGAAACTGACCTCACCTGGATGAGTAGCGAAGTTGCCAATCATGAAAGGTAGTTTTCTCTCTGTGTCACTCTTTCTTTTTAGTGCAACAAAGACAGTTATAATAAGTCTGTGATTTCTAAGAATGAAGTAATCCTTATTAATATGAGGGGTTTTTTCGATAGCTATAATGTCATAGATACCTATAAGGGTCATTTCTAAACTGTCAAAAGTTCATTCTTAGAAATCGCAAAATCGAAGACTACTGTTGCTTTTACTTCATAATTCACAGTTGAACGTTAGCGATTGGCAACTTGGCTATGCCCACTGGTTTGATTTCCGCGATAGCGGAATAACAGATTACTCTTTAAGAGACCGGCCAAAGTTGTTGGCCGGCTGTGTTTACAGTCCCCGGCTATACATATACAGTGTGTGGCCTTTAACACGGGAGAAAAATGAAATGAGTGACTCCTTACCTTAGACTATCGGCAATAATCCTGTAAAGGTCCCAGTGTTTCAAAGTGGTTAAGTTCGGAGATATTGTCATTCAATGCTATGGACCTTTAGTACTGGATACTGGCATCACGATGTCGTAGCTTGTCAGTTGCAAGACATCTTGATAGTATTCCAGGTACGAAGTCATAACAATAATTTTGTTTTTATTTTTACATTAATTTGTACCGGTTTAAAAAAAAATGTACATTTTTCAATGATTCAAAATGATAAGTTATTGATAACTTTTAATTCAAGTAAATGAACCCATAATAATGAAAAATTCATGAACTAAAAATTACAAAAAAAAGTTTTTTTTGTAATTTTGTGGAAATGATTGTTGATCAGCTTATTAATGCACCGTTTAAATTTTCACCCCGGTTGTAGGCCACACACTGTATACCCGCCAGATAAAATGATCACTATCTTTTTCCCCGGGCATATAAAAAGGACAGCCATCATTTTATCTGACGCATATATTTTATGTGGAGACATTAGCTTATTGAAGATTTCTGATTGATTATTTAGAAGTTCGACTGTTTTTAATTAAATGTCTATAGTTGTATATAAGGTCCTAATTTATTAGTTGCAGATATTTTGACACGTGATACTTTACATTAAAATAATTAACTTTAAATATAAATTAAGAAATCTTTTCATGTACTTAACTTTTTTGATTTCATTTTCGTAACAAAAATACTTAATTATAATTTCGTCTAAAAAAATCATTATGTGCATTATCACATGTCACAATAACACTGTCTGTCATGTCATCAAACGACACAATCCACGGGAAAATAACATGACATTGACAATCAAGTATTTAATTTGTCGACGTGAAGTGGCCAGTTCCAGTTAAGTGGTACGTAAAAGAGGTACTGGAATCTGTTCGTGTTCAATGAGTTTTCATTTAATAATCACATAAACAGGGTGTTTTTACTTAGCAAATTTGTTTTTACGTTTTCTCAAAAAAACATCGTAAAAGCTATAATGTTTCACGGTTTAATATACTCCTGAGACCGAGTACTATCAGCTGTAAAAATATCTGCATTTAATAAATAAGGACCTTATAGAATTGAGTTTGCTATCTCACGAATATTTTTTTTTATTATTTATTGAATTATTAAAACAGTCGACAAATATTACAAATATCACAGGCCCTGCAAAACTGTTTAACAGTTTAACTGCGGGATAAAAGTATCTAACAAAGAGGACATCATTATTGAGGTTATTATAGGTGTACATAGTGCATGTTCGGAAATTGAAGACGTATGTGCGTTGATGCCAGATGCCTTCAAATTCCGCCCAAACTCTAAAAAACGTACACCCATTCAATGACAAATTGTTCCAGACGGTTCGACCGGCAAGCCAAAGATGATCCATGCCCTCCGGCGCGGCGCATCCGTCATCAAAGCCTCCATGCCCAAGATCCGGGACGTCAACGTCATCGACACCTACTCGAGGGTCATCTTCCCTGTCTGTTTCCTCCTCTTTAACGCTGTCTATTGGGTGTTTTACATCTTTGATTGAACTGTTATGTATATGTACGAGTACGTGGAGCCCCGAAAAAAATGGTGAGCTAAGCGCCCAGCGTGCTATGTTTACAGTTGAAAAACGAATGTATAAAATTATAGTATAGTTGTAGATTTTTAAGAACGAACATTTGACAGTTTTACCCCATGGGAGAGGCACCGCAGGCGTAAGTATTAATGTGATGTTTGTTAATATTTTCAGAAATGAAGTAATTGTATTTGTAAGATATGAGCCTTATATACACCGTGGGCTCTTGTAACCCGAAAAATTTAAACCACGCATTTTTATGTAAAAACAAACAGAAAATATTATATGAGTTTTGTCCTTTTTGGCGAAAAAATAAATTCATTTTTATTTTTTTAAGTATATTATTTTGATTGAATTTTAACGTAATTAAAAGTGTTAACGTTTTTTTTACAAAAACTTATTTTTATATTTTTTCTCACTTTTTGACATCTATTAATGAGATTAGTGAGACTTCATATTAACAAGGACTAACCTAAAACTGTCAAAAGTTCGTTCTCAGATCTCAGGGACTTTAATTGAATTTAAACTACCGTTAGACATAATGCCTATATTTATATGGTTAAGGTCACGTGTAGGTATTTAATCATACGCAACATGTTTTGGAGAGCTTACGTTTCCATTACCAATCACCGAGCCCATGTTACGCGTCGCGCGCGCGACACGTACCGTATGTCGCGTGTAGTGACTAAATACACCTGAATTTTTGTTTTATTATACAGGGTGACATCTACGTTGTGGAGCAAGAGTGAACAGGGTAATAGGGACGAAAAGGCTGAGCAACTTTATTCACTATGGAGGCAAACAAGAAATCGCGATAAAAATCTGCTAATTATGAGTTTATTGAGCCCAGATGTCATCCTTTTATATACAGGGTGTAATCGTTAAGTGTGGCCACACTTACAAGACCATAATTCCGTAAATATAACAGATATCAATAAACTTCCAACTGATATCGAAAGTGCATTACCCAACGAGTAAAATTGCATTAATAACTTTTTCTAAATAGATGGAGTAATATTAAAAATACTAAGTTTAAACGCTCCCATACATTTAGCATGACGACTAGCCTTAAAAAATGTCGGGTGTCATAACAGATAAAACTGTTAGAGATTCGTTATTTGTACGAATACATTGTAATAAAATAATAATACTACCGTTTATGAAATAATTAATCGAACATTTATTCCTAAATAAAAAAAATATTCGTATTAAACTACTCTTTGAATGAACGGTTATGTACTAAATGTATGGAAGGGTTTGAAGTTAATATTTGAGATATTTCTGATTTTATTTAAAAAAAGTTATTAGTGTAATTTCACTCATTGGGTAACGTACTTTCGATATCAGCTAGAAGTTTTCTGGTATCTGCTATATTTACGGAATTATGGCCTGGCAACACTTTACGATTACACCCTGTATAGGCGAAAAACATGAAATTCCAAACCAGTGGCGATGTTTTAAAACAAGACCGAAGGGAGGAATCGACACGAGTTACGAATTTCCTTTTTGCACGTGTCTCGTACGACGCTTTTTAGTACAGATGGCCCTCCAAAGTTTTGGACCTGACGTAAAATGAGCCTGTTCTCGCACTAAAGCGTAAAAAAGGCACCATCTGTACTAAAATTAGTACATTGTAAAAAGTACTAAAAATATTACTTACTAGAATTACTAAAAAGGGATTATGTCTCACGATAGTTTCAATCCAGTTGGATCCATACTTAATACAGTATTATTTTAACGAAAATGCTTCGGAAAAGGTCAATTCATTACAATTTTCTCAGATACTGATAACATGAGTAGCCACACTCGAAAAACGTTGGAAGTAATTTTCGAAGCCTATGTGTTGTATTTAAGCCCCGTTTGGTTAAATATGTAAAAATCCTAAAAGTTTAATTCATATAATACTCAGAACAGGGGACTTTAAATATATTTTTTTAGGTCTGGGCGTTAATGGTGAGTGTTCTTTGTACAGTCAAAGGCAAAATGAGGTGTATATAAAAATGCTCAAAAATATGTTCCAGTCTACGAACAAAAACATGGATGCCGCACGCCATATTAAATTGCCTTTCAAAAACGGTCCTCAATTTTAGTTGACAAATGTCACCCCCCTCTTTAATGCATCACGGCAATGAATTTCAATGTCAACCTATAAAAGCTTAAACCGCCATTTAAAAATAGTTGTGATTGGTCCATCAAAGTTTTGATTGGCTATATTCTATAAACATTTGTTAAAGACGTTGCGCCAAAATTTGCGCTGTGTTAAGAAAAGCGCTATGTCCTGCCCATCTTGGCACAATGAACAATTGATTTTGGGGACATTTTTGAGCTGGCGTTAGGCGTCCATGTTATATATGGTCGCAGGTCCCAGTGCTCTTTAATTCTTTGTAATAACTAATAAGAACGTCATAACATCATAAGACGTCATAAGAGGATCCTTTCATACATATTTTTGCAATTGACTGTATTGATATTGTACATTGGGCGGGCGGCACAAGGATAGAGAATGATATTAGCTGTAAGAAATGAAAACCAGGGTGCTTAGTCAAGTTGCCAATCGCTAACGCTTAATCGTCAATCGTAAACGAAATGCAGCTAACTGTCTTTGTCGCATTAATATGAAAGAGAGATAGAGGGAAAACTACGATACGCTACTAAGAGTTAGCGATTGACAACTTGGCTAAGCATCCTGATATATTATAACTGTACGTTTAATCGTTTACTGGTATGGTCGGTAATTATTCTAATTACTAAATATTTACTGATTTTTCTCATGATCTTCTTTTGATTATTGCTTGTCAGCAATGTAACCATAAAAAACGGTTCGCGATAAAAAGTTGATTCAAAATTGTAATTTTTGACTATAACTTATATATTTTGTGGATAATGTATGATGTCTTATAAGTTAGGTATCTGAGCATTTCTCATAAAGTTTGTACACTTGGATCGTCTTCAATATTTCTAAAAAGGACCATGGGCAACTTAGTACGGAACTTGAACCCAGATCCAACACAGATTAGAGTTAGGTCATTAAAACGGTTCACAAATATACTTCATTTTGTTCTATATGCACCAAGATGTCCATTGTAGAACCTAGATATACTAAATGTGGCCTACCCTCCAAAATGTTAAATACCCTAACCACAGATTCTTCATAGTTCGTATCTGTGGTTCGTATGTATTTACTCTGACTCAGTTCTGCAATGGAATTCGACTTTGTACCCGTATAATTAAATGAAGTAGATTTGAAGACCTATTTAATAACTAATTCCTAACCTAACTCTCATGTCTTTTAGTTCTGGGTCCATTTTGACGCATGGTCCTTTGAAGCTGGTACAGTCAATGATGCCGAGCATAATCCACCACATTTCTCTGTATATCCCAAAATGTTTGTATGAAACTTTCCTTTTTCGTTACCGAAAATAAATAGGAATCTGGTAACAAAAAGGGAACATTTCATACAAACATTTTGGGAAACGTGGTGGATGATCTTGCACAGCATCTTCTCAGCATCATTGACTCTACCAGCCCACCATTTTTATCAATATCGAATAAGTCATCAAAATGTACAACATTTTTGAGAATTGCACATACAGGTGCATTCTATACCAAACGTCAGTACAATATAAAAGAAATGAAAACAAATATGGCTGACCTTCCATTACATTTGATGACTTTGACAAAATTGTATCGTGAAAGACGTTCGCAAAATAATCATTTTTACGTTAGTACTAATAAATATCAATAATATTAAATAATATTTTCTTCCGTTACCGCGAGGATTACACATGAAATAAAACTATGAAAACGGATAAAGTCGCGTATATTAACTAATTTTAACTTCATTCCGACGTTTCGAACACTTTAAAATTAGTTGATATACGCGAGTTTCATCAATAATATTAACTAAAACTGTAGCTGAACTCTACGAGGTAGGTTTTAAGTACCCTAATCTAAAAACTTGCATTATGTAGGCACTCACGCAATTTTAGAACACATCTTGGTTTTATCACCAACTTAAAACGTTAAACCTCTGAGTTCACGTATATTTTAAAGTTCAAATTATTGCTATTTATTAGTATTAACGTAAAAATACATCTGCCAACGTGTTTCACGTAATATGTCAAAGACGTCAAATACTATGAAAAGTCAGCCATATTTGTTTACATTTTATTTGTTTCTACTGACGAACAGTGTACATATTTAGTTACCGGATCTTTATTAATTAATTTCCAACCTAAATCAGTAGTTATGGCGTAGGTAGTTCATAGAATAGGATGTCGTAATCAAACTACTGAAACTGCCAATATTGTAAGTTCAGGAATATCTGTAAATGAGGGAATACTAGGAGTCTAGCCAAGATGACAGTCGAAGGTGTCAAATCAGGCCTGTACTACCGCAAAATTCGTAAATCTCAATGATTTTTCTCTGTCACTCGCACTCCAATGAAAGTGTCGTTAGAGTGAGAGGGACAAATCCTCGAAATTTGAAGATTTCGAAGTTCGCGGTAGAGCCGCAGAGTCACCAGCAATGGTCGGCAGGAGTGAGCTGTTTTCCTTTAGTCCCGTTTGGTAGCCAGATTTGGTAGCTGGCTGCCAAATAGGAAATATGGTTTCCCGTCTGGTAGCCAGCTATGAAATGGGACTAACTTTCCCATCTCGTAGCTGGATTTGGTACAAACCTGTTTTCGGTAATGATAAGTCCCGATTTAAAGCCAGTTATCTAATGGGATTTAATTCCCATTTCGAAGCTGGTTACGAAAATTTGGCTACCAAACGGAGCTAAAGGGCTGTTTTCATACTAAATGACATGTAACACGTGACATTTAGTATGAAAACAGCTCACCCCCCCCCGAGCATTGGTCATCAGAAATTACCGCCACGTCGTTCTGAAACCTATCATATCTCGTCGTATTCGGGCGATTCTCTGCCGTTTCAACGGCTCGGATTCGTCATTGTAGTCTTGCGATTACGTAGAGTACTGTGACGGAAGGACGAGTCCCAACGATATTGATTATGCTAGAGTTGGTACTGGTACTACTGGTTACATTTAAACAATACTCTTAAGGTGCGGCTCGAGGAGCGGAGCTGTGCAAAATTGACCAATTACATACTTCAAATTCAAAATTCGAAACACTGTGATGCGGTCTGATTGGCCGAGCTCCCACAGCTCCTCAGTGGAGCCGCACCCTTAGGGTCACCTCTTGAAATAATATTTGCTGAGACAACAAATGACGAAATAAAATCGCCGCAAAAACGGTGAATATTCACCGATGCTTGCTGTTGCATTTCGTCGAGGATAGTGCAATACCGCGTAACTAACAAATTCACGTTTACGTTCAATAGATGGCAGCACCAACTCTCTCTAGCTATTCTAGAAAACTGTAAAGTATTCTAATAGGAGGTGCAGGCATATATTGCTTGCTCTTAGAGAATGGTCAAAGGCGCCTAGCCTTGTAAGGGATGGCATATACCCGAGAAAATTTACCGGTGGTTGTTAAGACTGACTGGCCGAGGGGTGCAGGCATCAGCCGCGAAAGCTGAGCACGTGGGTTCGATCTCCACCTCGGACGTTAGGTGATCTTGGTCGTTTTTCTTTAGTATATGACATCTAATATTTATAATTTAAAAAATTCAAATAGGCTCAATTTGATCTCAATTGTTTGATGTTTGAACTCTATCTACTTTGGTAGTTACGCGGTATTGCACTATTCCCGACGATTTAACAATATACGATTCATCCCTCCCAATACACAATATAATGCAATATACGATTGTCATTCTTGCATACTCCTATGAGGAATTGAGTGCGTTTGAAATATAGAGAGATTATATTTATATATTAGATAGCTACCTATATTTGATGAATATTATTCAAATTTTTAGCTACAGTTTTAATGATGACTATTTAAATGTAACAAATAGCAATAAAATATTACAGTAAAAACCAAAAACTAATGTGGATTTTGCTTAAGCCTGAATATCGTTACTATTTTGAAAGGTACTTGTATTTTCTGTCAATCCAATTAAAAATATAGTTTGTAACACAACGAAAAGAAAATCTTGAAAATTGATGATGACCAAGAAATTCTTCACATTAACTTTGTCTTTGTAATAAACTCAATTACAATGACAAAATTAATGTAAATAATTATTTTTTTATAAAGGCTGGCAAGACTATAGTGTTTGTTGATGGTGGCCAAGGTGATCAAAAACATCGAGACACTAACTTTATTACTCCTTTGAAGAATTAGAATCCACTTTCTCTTCAGTCACCTTACACGTGTACCTACAACTATCATCAAAATTTAAAAAATATAACAGTACCACATACACATTTTTTTTTCTTCTGGAGCGATTAGCTCCGAAAAAATTGACTTTAGAAAAAAAGTTTATTTTAGACCCTTATTCTTTTTAATATACCGCACACTATAGGATTACAGCAAATCAAAAAAACATCCCCACTTCACCAGTTGGGGAGGAAAAAAAAATGTATTCTAGTTTTTGTTGTACCACTTTGTTAGCATGTTAATATGTATACCTGCCACTGAGCTATGCTGCGGACAGACGGACAGACGGACAGATGGACATGGCGAAACTATAAGTTGATTCACCCAAGTGATACTATTACTATTTAAATAATATTACTACTTCAGAAAATTTAACTAATTGCAAAAAAAACTCTAGGGGGCTTCCTAGAGTTTTTTTTGTGTTCGAAAAACCTCACTGGCAACGGGAATGCATTTACTTTTTGGCCACCTTGTATACTGTATAATAAATCTGTATGACATGTATATTCTGTTATTGTGTTTCAGACTTGTAGGTTAACTTGAGATACGCGACTATTTACAAATATT
>JALPQI010020485.1:0-18649 GCA_025490895.1 Thaumatotibia leucotreta | reverse complement strand
TATGCAAAAAACTACGATTATTAACAACATAGGTATTTGGTATAACTTTTTTCTTATTATGGCACCTAATTGGTCAAATTAAAAAGGATTAAACCGATTACACATAATTTGTCTCTTTTAATCTATCGTTCAAAAAACATACAATATTTCCACACTTTTTAACCGACTTTAAAAAAGGTTTACAATTCGACGAAACTTTTTTTTATCAGTAGAATTTATGAATTTATAATTAGTTTCTATATCTATGTATTAATAACTGAAAATGGGATGATTTGGCTTGTGCACTGTATTTGGATGTAATTGAGAGACAGGTACGACGACGAGTGAAGCGAGAACCGACTCATTTTATCAATATTTTATAATAAATATTTTATAACAAAGTTAAGTGGCAAACTAGAGTGTGTAATTTTTTGGTACAATTGGTAAATTCATAATTCGGCGAAACATATTATTTGTTGAAATGAAAACATTACAATTGACATTTTGCTACTTAATACATTTATAATATGTAATATTTGCTAAGTAAATACTTGTAAAATAGGTATTTGTAACATGATCCATTTGCGCAGTAATAATTTTGCCATAAAAAAATTAACGAATCGTTTTTTGTAAAACGATATTTTTTTTAATATTTTTGGTTAAACATTTAGTGAACCTGCCTGGCCGATTACAAATGTAAAAACATACTACGTGTTATACATAATTTAAAAATAGTGTTTATAATTATTTGCAGTTAGAAATGCGTCCAATTTCTACAGTTACAATAACGCAGGTGTTGTTGAGAAGTTTTTCAATATTCTAATATTTCTAATCAAACTAAGACCACTGAAAGTTGTTACCACTTGCGCAAGCACTTTCAACACAACTTGTTAGCACTCATTGTCCTATTAGTTGCCCAACACCACCGTATAAAGACGTAGTGCATGTTAGCATGGTGGTAAAGCACTTAAAACACATAACCTATGTCTTTCAATAGTCTAAGCTATTCAGGGCGGTCTGTGAACAACAAATAATAAATAAACGACCTGTAAGTGTTTTATAAAATTTCTTTCGTATACTAAATATTGCGTACATCCGTAACGCATGATTAAAGCGACAGTATTTCGCGTTACATATTTAGACTATCCATGCCTCTTTCATTAACATAGTAAAATACTGGAAGCCCATTTCACTGTGACGTACCTACTGTACTATCACACCAATCATGTGCTATATCTACGGAATATGGAATCCCACAATTAACTAAAACATGCCAACGTTGTTAAGTAAACACAAAACAACAGCGTCTTTATCAATGCGCACTTTAAGTACAAAGTTACAATTAGGCTACTTACTATTAAATTCAAAGGCATTCTCATTCAATTTAATAATCAAGTATGCAAGGAATTACAAGCTTACGCTGCAATCCAAACCGCAGGCGCCTCCATAACACCATACTCATGGACCTTATGCAACAGCAATAGGGAACATTTTCCGGTGATGTGATAGGCAATGTATATTGTATGTATAACTAGGTTCGGCGTGTGACGCAAGGACGGGCCGGTTGAAGGGCGTTATGTGGAGCAAGCTTTGTAACTGTCGCTTTGTACTTTATGTCACCAAATGATGTCGTTGTAATAGTTTTATTGACAAATGAAAGAGCCCTTGAATTTATGGATTAAGTAACTCTTATGTATGAAACAGACCGGTCCCCCGTAACGATTAGGACAGACACATTGCTAGCCTTAAACGAGGGCGATGATTCAAATTCAAACCTGTACGTGCCATACATTAGTGGGTGTAATTTTACGTGATTGCGTTGGTCGACAGTCAGTAACCTTGCGAATAACGGTTCCGGTTTAAATTCTAATGGACGATAATTTTTCGTAATTCGGTAACATACAATTTAGTATGCAAGTATACATACTTGATTTAGTAAGTTCATATATGACCTACTATCTTGAAGCCGGCCGTCTTTGAACTAGTGTATGTATACATTCTGGACATATTTATGAATAATTGTTCTATAGCACCATACCGCCATTTTAATAACTAGGTATAAGCTCTGTGCCGAAGATGTCGAACGTGATCTATTAAAAGACATCAACGCGCGCATCAAAGCTCCGCGACTCTAGGGTAGACATGTCTCATAACACGACTCAAATCAAACTGGAATCATTACCATATTGCACAAGTTATTGTAGCTATTTGTCGCATTATTGTATTTTGGTAAATCTATTTGTCGCATTATTTGCGTGGTCCCAACGCTGGGCCAATTGGTACTTGTTGGAAACTTCACATAGGTACAGTCAAGTGCAAAAATAAGTATCGAAAGAATCCGTTCATAAATATGTTACGACGTTCTTATTACACGGACATATTTTTGAACGTTCGAACGTTCGAACCCTCAAATTTCTCCGCAGATGTATGCAAGTTTCCTCGCGATGTTTTCCTTCACCGTACACCGTAAAGCACAGGGTCAAATAGTATTTCGTATACAAGTTTTTGAAAAACTCATTGCTACGAGCCGGCATTGAGCCCACAACCGTTGCGTAGCCGTGCGTTTTACCGCTCGACCAAGCGCTATGTGTTCCATATTTACTACATACATTACCGAATAATTCATTTCGTAAGTATAAAATAATAGATCCCACATTATTCAATTCCTGATAACTTGAAATTTTGTTTTTAAAATATCTACATCAATATCATTTTAAACTGTATTGCCGCCTTAGCCTTTATCAAGGAGGATCCTCACTCCGGGTCTTTTAAGTAAGTTTTTTAAGGTAACTAATCTAAGTTTCGTTTTAAATATGTATTTTTTTAATTTTATGTTTTATTTGGCTAATAAACATATATCTAAATATGTAATGGTAAATTTAAACTGCCACTTAATATTTACTTTTACTTGCTATAAAACGCATGCACTGATAATCAAATCAATGTTAATGATGTATTTATTGCAATGACAATACAATGCAAGTCCTCCCACATGTCTACAAGTAAGTAGTAAAGAAATAAAAGAAATTAGCATCATATGTCTCTGAACGACCTCGACCTCTTTGTGACATTAGTTGCTAATTTAAACGGTGTATACCTCATTATGAATTGCTAATTCCTCTCAGCTGCTTCACACATCAAAGCGCCCAGGTACTCTTTGCACCAGTTTCTAGTGCATGTATCTTCACACAAGAGCATACTTTATGAAACAGAAATATGGCAATATAATTAAAGTTTATTTTTCAAGTTACTATAGGAGACCCGCCGGGAGAATTCAAAAAACTGATCACTGATAATAAGGTAAGATGGGGTAAGATTAAACGGTTTTTTAGTGAGGTAAGACAAAAAGTCGTCCTTCTGGTACAGCGTCTACTGGTAGCATTTGTCTTACCCCATTAAAAAAAAACATGAGCCCTCATACACATTTGGGTGTGCTAATATGTAAACTGGCAGAAAAATACGAAGGTAAATAAGACTTTTTTGTGCCTTTTCCAGATCGTTCGACTTTGGAACAAAAAAAATGACAATCTGGAACTTAATTAAACATACCCTGCTACGCCAGCCCGCAACGCCCTACTCATTTTCGCTGCCAAACAACAACAGTTGAGTAGGTATACATTCGATATTTGCAAGTGAATTTTAATACTTCGGATTTAAGTATTTTCTTCTCTTATAATTATAAATTTTCATTTATGTCATTGTATATCAAAGCTAGGTACCTAAAATAGATCGAAGGTAAAGTACCTATAAGAAATATATTGAACTCAACAAGAGAAGTATATTTTTATCCCATATCGAACAAAACGACGAGCAAAAGTTTACGAACAATACTTTCTAATATCCATGATTGATTTATCGGACCACCAACCGATTTCCGATTAATCGCATCGATACTGGACAATCGAATATGTAACGATTGTAAAGCGTTATGATTGAATACCATCACGAGTTGCCGATTCGTGACAGAATGGGATTAAATTGCGTATATCATGACATTTTACAACTTCCGGTCCAGTCGCGTTTAGGGTCCTGTAGTTAAAGGACTTCCCAACTTTAATATGAATTTAAATTATGATATCATAGACTAAACTCTTACCGCTCTACATATTATAACTCCATGATATTTTCGACTCAACTGTAATACGCCTCAATATGCAGCTGGTAGACAACGATATCCTAATAAAGACGTCATACAGTGTGTAACTTGTTTCCTAGAAGATAATTTCACAACCCCGGAACCTTTTTAAAACTATGAATTCTCAAATGACGCAGATTCCTTGTATACCCTTGAAAACATTAAATAATGCTCATTATAAAACGAAACTTAACTGTATAATAAAAAATGCGCAACTGTGTAACAACGCAAATCTCAAATGCAGTCAGATTAAGCAATTACAGTCTCTCGACCAGTGTCGCAAAGACTTCTCAAATATCTTATTAGTCATGTGGTACAGCCGTGATAATGTTAAGTTGCATAAAATTTGCAAGATGTAGTATTCCCGCGCTTGGGAGATCGAAGTAGATATGATTCTACGAGGCAAATTTAATGTTACCTTGGCGGTATCTTTTGCGGGCTACTACTTACCTATTCAATTATGCGCGTATTTTATCATATTATGGAAAGGTATTTTAAAATGATAACAAAGTTTATAGAAAACATTATTTTTCGTTAAGTACCTAAATGATCTATTTTCGACATATTTATCAGCTCTCAATGTCGTAATAACTCTATTCTTAAAGTACGTAACATACGAACCTAAAATAAATAGAGGTGATGAATATTAATACTATTTCAACGATTTTTGGTTTGTTCAAAGGTACCTATTATAGTTTTTGAGATAGGTTGATTTAACTGTAATTTTTATATTTGCTGCTGCAGAACCCTACATGCGCGAGTGCAACTCGCATTTGGTCGGTTTGTTTTACTATAAATAGGCAGTTTGTTGATTCGGTTACTCCCTCGGAAATATGTGAAAGCATTCAATTTATTCCGGGCATACGCATTTGTATCATAATATCCATAATGTACTACCTATTTAGATTTATTTGCGGCCAGGTATAATTTATTTGCTATTGTTATTATTATTACTTTTATAGTTATATTGTAGGTACAAGTAGGTATACTAAAAATCCTATAGTTATGTATGCCTAATAACAAAAAGGGAATTTCTATCAAACATATTTACATTACAATAAAATTTGTAGGTTTTTTTAACGGAAATATTAATAATTGAGTATTTTGCATATTTTTACAAAGTATTTTCCCGCTGCAGTAAATGAAGGCAAGCCTACAGATCTGTGACGTTCAACGCAACCATCGATGCACAAACTCTTTTCTCTTTTATTATATCAATTGAGAATAGCATATTTCACATAATAATGTGTGATGTGAACACTGTGAACGTGAAAGAAAGAGAAACTGATTTGATCCCACGATACTTAGAAAGTGACAGACAGCGATATATATCTAGACGACAGGACGTTACGAGTAAGTACTTTGGATATGTATAAAGATTATTATTTTAATTAAACTGATCATGTGAGTTAATGGATAAATGGATGATAGGATTTGGCAGATTGCATTATTCTATTGATTAATTAGGTGAGATGAAATCAACAATTTTAATTGTTTAGAACGGTAAGCCTTCTGGGATGAGTTACTTAGATTAATTTTATTTAGTGTAAGTGCCTTAAAACAATCTTCTTAAAATAAAATTAGTAGGTAGGTACTTATAAATAGACACAATATATTACGTACTTACTCAAAAAACTTAAAAACATATAACATTATTCTTTTTTAAATATTATACTCCATTAAAATATTATACTACGTCATCAATATGAAAACAATATTTGTTTTCTTATCGCAATCCACATGGACATTTGACCTTGTCCAGGTAACCTTTAATTCCGCTAAAACAACGATTACGTCTTGAGGAAGGCTCCGAAACGAAGGAAGTTTTAACAATGGGCTAATGTGTTTATCGTGTAACTAATTCCATGCTTGACTGAATAAACTTTCCGTGAGTAATTTCCGTTGATAATGAAAACATCCTCATTTTGATTTAATAAAGAGTATTTTAATTTATGAATTTATACCATAAAATAAATAAATATCATGGATGAACAATCTTACACGATTCGACTTAGTCCCACTATAAACTCAATTAAGCTTGTGTTCTCGATATTAAGCGACGATATATGTATAATACGTAGATATATGTATGTATACGTGTAGATTCTTAAATACATAGAAAACAACCATGACCAAGGAGCACATATTTGAGATAAACACTCTCGTCGAGATATGAACCCGGAAACTGCAGCTTCCTAGGCAGAGTCAGCACCAACTAAGCTAAGGAGGCTGAATGTAATGTTATGTATATCGTATTTTTGTTTAAATATCTAAAGCAACAATGAAGTACATTTGTTTCACAACAAACGTACAAAAATCATAACAATACAAATCAATTTTAGCAGTAATCTACTAAATACATACATGTATGTATAATAGGTATACAAATCGTTTACCCCTAATATGGCCTGACAACTTATAAAATTATAATCATGATGAATCAAAAATATTACTGAACTACTCAGAGTACCATTTAAAATATCAAATTGTCAATGGGCTGGCTAACTAACTTACAAAAACAATACGTACGTTGTAAATCAATAAAAGACCGCCGAAGAAAGCTATTAACTAAGAATACAAGAATACACCTTAAGAATGATTTGACCCCCTCCCCTCTGACGCCGTTGAAAGGTCCTTCCTGGTGTCACGACCCCAGATACACTCGTTCTCTTAAAATGGGTAATTGCGGTGCTTGACAAGCTTCAATAAAGCACATTTACTAGCTATACACCCGTCTAATCCTGTCGGTATGTGTGTGCGCTGTGCATTGACTAGGCAAGCTAAAAAAGCACAACACGATAAACGGCAGCCGTGAGAACGTTCCATCCTTGGCTTTACAAACCTTATTTAGGTTAATTTTGCACATTTCCGGTTGAGAAATTGATTTTTCAAGGCTACAAACGATGAACGCAAGCTACCTTAATATGTGATAATGATAATTAATAAGCCTTATAAAGTCATAAGTATATTTTAATTATACTTATAAGTAGGTCGTCCACATAATTGTGGATATCTATTTATTAATTTATTGGTTATCTGGTTTGCAGTAATTTGATGAATAAATACAAGGCAATATACACACATAACTTGAAGCATCTACCTAAAAGACAAACTTTAATCAAATGTGGTTATAAATATTTCACAGATTTTTACAAAATTAAATTTTGCGTAAACGCTACCTCAATTTACATAATATCTACTTAATACTTTCATGTGCCCAACATTTCGAAAACTGTTACAGTTCTCATTTTAATGTAGTACTTGCCCAATCGATGGACCGATTAATATTATACAACTGTATAATAATTGTACTCGCATTACCACACTATACAATCGATAATATGAGAGCTTATGATTATAATGGTTTTTTATTTTAATTTTTTTTATTATTCTTAACAGATATAAAATAATTACCTATATAATATTTGCGAGTGACGATTCGATTTTTTTAGGCTTACTACATGACAAACAATTATTCAATAGAATTAATTTAATATACCTAACGATCGTGTAGGTACGAACACTTACTGTCAATAATAATATTCTAGTATCCTGTGTATGTTAAGTCTATGTAAATGATAATAGGTATGTTCCTCTTGTGACTTATGATGAAATTCTCCCGCTTCACCTCTAATGTAGAAACCAACGATTATAATAAATCTACACAAACATGTTTAATTATTCATTGTTGGTTATTCGTAAGATCGTTCAAGTATTTTTATGTACCGTAAAACCATACAACTACTCGTATAGTCCACTACCTACTACAACTATGGTCCACAAGTTCAACTCGTAATTAAGCATCAATAGAAATCTTTTATTTAGGTTTTATCTAAGTTTTTTAATCATTAATGAGGAGATTTTGTGTAACAACAATAATATAATAATTACACTAAATCGAAGATTTAGTTTTGGACCATAGTTGGGAGCTTTTGGACTATAGTTGGGTAGTTTTACAGTATTCAATATTTTCAGAACAAAGTTAATAGTCAATACCACAATTATACAAGCTCTGATACTAAAGGAAACACAAGTAATGAATAATGTACAATATTGTGCATAATAGGTATAACTGAGTGTTTTTGTGCGCGCGTGGGAACAGCGAAACCGCACATTGTCTATTAACGTGTGCTCGACACTTTTACAGAACTCTATTTATTTTCTATTAATTTTACGTATTAATCCAATTCAAAAATTTACTCTTATTATAAATATTAGATGTCATACACCAAACAAAAAATACCGACTTTATCAACGTATGATCTGGGATTCCAACTCACGTACTCCGCTTTCGCGTCTGATGCCTGAACCACTCGGCCAATCGGAGTGTTCGAGGGGTTCATTATTATTATTAGAAAGTTTATGGCATTACAAGAAGTGAAAAAAACCGACCATAGGCGTGACAGACTCGCGCTCAAAGGTTACCGTAGCAACAAATATAAAAAATATAGTTTGATCAACCTATCTTAAAAATTATAAAACATACATTAATCAAACCAAAAGAATTATGAAACACTGAATATCGACTCATATGGTGATTATGTGTGGTAAAATTCCGTAACTAATTGGTTCGATTTATAGGAATATTTAAGTTCATTACCTAAATCCCGATGGACTATTAGAGTTGCTAAATTACTTAAAAAATGTAGGTACATCAGCGCATCAAAGAAAGACTTTTAAATACGTAACACGAAGTTTACAAGAGTGGAGTATATTTTTCCCTGCTATTGAGCGCACGAGCAGAGGTCGTGTCCCAGCGCTGGATGTCGCAAGCGGCCCGGTTCCCACGCGGGACGCGGAAGGCGCATGCGTTGATCTTCGCTGCGCAGGACCACTGCCTATACATATTATGCGCGAGCGCTGCACTGGCTATGATGTATTTCACTTTAAAATACAGGGTGACTTCAAATTGGTGATACAAAATAATAAAACATGAATCTATAATCTTGAGTTTTCATATTTGGTCGCCTAGTAAAAGTTGTTCAAAGTTATTAATAGATTCATGTTTTATTATTTTGTATCACCAATTTAAAGTCATCCTGTATAATACAGGGTGATTCTTTAGTCATGAACCGGAGCAAATAGGGTACTAAGCAACTTTCACTACCTTCGGAGACAGCCGAGAAATCGTATAAAAAATATCTTAATTTTGAGTAAATTGATACTTAACTATCAATTAACGGATCGATTAACTCATGAGTAGGAGTTTTTTTTTCGTGATTTATTGGTTATCTCGGTAATGAAAATCGTTCAGCGTAAACGTCCCTGTTCACTCTAGCTCATGACCCAAAAATCACCCTGTATTATGCGCGTACGTACAATACATGTGGGTAAAAATAATAAAAAATCAGAAAATTAGTTAATGATCATCATCAAATTGTACTTTTAGATAGATACATATTTAAGATCAGTCTTGGATAATGATAAAAATAAAAATTACTTTTCTGGTGATAGTTTTTGCAAGCTCTTCTGATTGAGTGTATTTTGTTAAATATTATCGGATTTTAATCTCAAAGTACTTATAGTTTGCTATATTAGGGGTACAACTTAGCAAGCAACCCACATCCTGACTCACAATTTTAGTTGCGTAGGATAACTGGTCCTGCTCGATTTAACAGACATTACAAACTATTATCCAGTTTAATTCAATAAATTATCCAGATTAAAGACAATGGGTGGCGTATTGATGGGGTTTGAGTTCGCGTAGGAAACTTAGGTTAATAATATAATTTTGGCATATGTATTTATGACTGAATGTCATGTTTGTTTATGAACGTGCTGCGGCTATATATAAGATGGACATCTTACACCAGTTCAAAATTGCCCCCAAGCATAAACCATTGTGAAAATCAGCCGGACATACCGCTTTTCTTAACTCCGCGCATAATATCGGCGCAACATCTTTGACAAATGCAAATGGAATATTGGCTATATTCCTTATTTTATATATCAATATCAACCTTTTGATAAATCAATCACAACTATTTTTAACTAGCGTTTTAAGTTTTTATATTTGAGCATAAAAGTTCATTAGTGTACTGAGCAAGGGGTAACACATATCGACGAAATTTCAAAACCGTTTTTGAAAGGCAATCTAGTAGGGCGGGCAGCTTCCATATTTTATTTGTTCAAAGGGGGTAGATTATGTATTCCTCTCGTCAATATGCGTGTCTCTTTAGTCCTATACATTACAGTGGCTATCGTGTTCTGGCCAATACTTAATTGCAAGTGTAAATCTCAACACGGTATACACATATTTATGTTGGACATCCCAGGAGTTTTTTAGCTTTTATCTAATTTACTTAATTGTAAATTGTTAATTATTGGAAGATTTCATTAACAGCATACCGGTAACGGCCTGTTTCTATTCACGCTATAGCCCCCGTGAAAAAGTAAGGTACGTAACTATGTAACAAAGGTAATGTATGGCAACGATTAACTTGGTTGATCGTACATAATACCGGCTTCTACTAGCATTATTCACTAATGCTTTAAAAAAAACGCGTAATCCTTTTGTCGGTGTGATACTTAGTGATATTCTTTCCCTAATTATCCATGAATGCGTGAAGTCATGCTTGTTCGCTGATCGAGGCCAGTGCTTCCAATATGCAATAATACACATTTATGCGCGTAATGGGTTAAACAATATCAGTAACAAGCCGTAACATAATGGAACGCTAACGTGATTAAATGAATTAACGTATTAACATTAACTCGGTGAATGCGTGAGATCGTGGCAGTCTAGACAATATCCGTTTCATGCCAGAAGGTTGCTTAAGGACATTATATTATGATAAATGGGCTAAAAAATAAAAAAATCTAAATAATATTAATTATTATTAAAAGTTTGACAAATCGCAATTTGAAGCCCCTGTTACACAAGAAAAAAAGGAAATGGTAGATTGGTTGTCGGTAGATTATTCTTTATTAAGCAGTTCAGAAACAATTAGGTTTGAGTATCTTACCGAAAAAAATACGAGGGATATCTACTCTAAATACGTAGTCGACACCAAACCAGATCACAAGTACTTATAACTCTCGATTTCAAGCGCTTTACTAGAACAGGGTGACTGGCCGGTTATACATAATTATTTCTCTACTTCCTCGCGTTTCACTTGTGTTTTCACTTTCGATGCGGTAAACTCATCTTGTTAGCGGGACTTGGGCAACTGGCTAGTTGGGATGATTAAGGTTTTTTAAAGTTTATTTAAGTACCTACTTACTTAATCAGTATTTAGTTTTAATTCAAAGTGGTTTTAATCAATATTTATATATTTAAACTCATTATTTATGATAAACGACTTATTTACCAGAAGTGGCTAAACTTACAAATGCACTTTTTTTTTGACCCGTTTTTACTGACTGAAGATACATGCCGATCTACGAGTATGTAGTTACTTAATATCGATTGTACCTACCTATTCTTCTATTTGACTTATTTCCCATATCCACAGTTCCATATTAACGAGTATTTAATATACTTTTAACCCCGCATTGTGAATCGATACATTTCCAAAGGGCTGCGGGTGAACGACCCGGAGTGACTATTGTCCTTTCTAAGCCAACCTAGACAACCTAGGCATTATTCGTGTTGCCTAACACTTGCAACCTCGATGTGTGCCAATTGAACTACAGATCCTTTTAATTTAAACACATAGACAGTAGCGATAGAAATACGAATATATATTTATTGAAACAACTAAATTATAATCGTTGTTCGTATAAAGTACCTACATAAAGCTCATTCGTAAAGTAACATATGCTTTGGTACATATTTCGCATTAGTAACAACCCACCTCAAAAACCACTTTACCTATAATTGAACCCAATATTAGAGTTTTTTTCAGTATTATTTTTGAAACATAACTAGATACCTACTTCAGAATAAATTGAATGTACCCGGGTACGATGGTGATTAATAATCATAATCACTGATTACATACCTATCATTAAATTTTCTAGGACTATTTATACATAATTATGAGATTTTACAACTGGTATATTATGGTGAATGAAGTACGTATGTACGTACATACGAAATTACTATACGTACAGCTTCAGAAAAAATAATGTATATCTACACTACTGATTTCAAAACCGTTGAATCTTCAAAAGCTTTATATTCAAAACAAAACCGTCGCTTCCACGATATCATATGATGTGTAAGACTTTTCAGCATTGTAGATAACTAATTTCGATATTGCAACATAATAATCAGCTTACAAATAAAGTTGTTATAAGTTTTTTCCTGTTCCACAATACATTACAGTTTACAATGTACACAAGAACCAAATACACAATCTCAATCACACGCAACAATGACTATAGAAATGTGGCTTCGAACCACCTCGGAACCACATCGATCGAAAATCACAAAAATCACTGAAAAATCACTTCTTGAAAATCCGGGGTGCGTTCCAAACCACAATTCTGTAAATTGCATACACTTTTATTTTTTATTTGACACTTACGTAAAATTTGGCCGCCATGATAGGTTAACTGTCAATTATTGGTTCACTCGCGAGGCGGGCGCATGCGCGTAGGGTTCGCGCGGCGAATGGCGGCCGCCGGCCAGCGCTATCTTTATAAACTCCCCCCCAATGTATTATTATATTAATTACGTTTTCACTAGTCAATCTATCTGGATTAAGCGCTTCCTTAATCTAAAAAGGGATTGATAATGAATATATTTGATCCTTTCTTTTTTGTTAAAATTTTTGTAAGCACACTACATACATTTTTGCATTCGGTTGCCATGCATGATAGTATACTATACATACTATCCCTGATGCAAAATTATGTTTTCGTCTAGCTATAAACAAATATAATTTGTCCGATAATCTCTGTCAGTAGAAAAAGGCGCCAAATTAAAAAAATGTGGGCGCCAAAAGTTTGCTACCCATCGATCATATTAAAATCAGTATTTGCCGCCCTTTTTACTGACAGGAATTCTGGGACAGAGTATAAGTGATTTATTTTATAAATTTTACACATTTTTTACATGTTTATAATATTGTATAATATGTTTATAAAAATAATTATATGAGCAGAACCATGTTGCTTTTCCTGGCTATAGGCATTTCTATACAAGGTATTTGTCTACTCATTTTTGATATAGTAGGTGTAGGTATATCACGATTATGTGAAGCATTGGAGGTTATGTTTCACGTTTTTTACTATTTTCTTTTTCATCGGCCGAACACTTCGCTTCATCGAAGCCGTAATCACAAAATACATATTTAAAAAACGAGGAAATGTTTCATTTAATCACATGATAAAATTATCTTCAAACAATTTTTTTTACAATAAACTACAGAGAGAAGAGAACGTCGAAGTAAAGAAAATTCTAATTGTGGCCATATTTGAATTTTCTTTACAATGCTTTATCAAAAACATTACACTGTCTTTAATAAAATGTACACTATAATAAAAAAAATTGCGTATCTATGTGACCTAATTTCTTATAACATTTTTTCTTATTTTAGACTTAGGACTACGATTAAAATCTTTCCCCTTCTTCGTGGGCACCTTGTATACTATAACTATAGGGTGGGCCAGTGATAAATTCACTTTTGTACCGACCTTCTTTGTTAAAATGCATTTATTATTGGCCCACCCTATATATATATATATATATATATATGTATATATATATATATTAAGCATATATTAAACACAATTTAGGAGTTATTCGATGCAGTGTTGATAGCCTGCGATTTTTCATTGCTGCTTTTCTTCTACTGGTTATTGTTGGACAGAGTATTATATAAAAACGAAAAAAAAACAACTAGCAAACTCGGAGTTGGTCTGGCGGAAGTCCTTAGAGCTAGACTGACCCGACACTATACAGAAGACAAGAAGACATCCCGGACGTCAGCCTGCACGAGATTAAAATGGCTCTTGAACAGCTTAAAAATAACAAGGCGCCTGGGGAAAACGGAATTACAGCTGAGCTTCTGAAGACGGGTGGTATTTAACCGATCCTGCAAGGAAAACGCCAAAGGCATGGAACAGAGGGGTGGTGGTACTGTTCTTCAAAAAAGGTGACAACGCTTTATTGAAGAACTACCGTCCAACTTCAAGAAAGAATTCAATCATCGAATCCGACTCGGTTGGGCAGCATTCGGAAAGTTACGACACATCTTTTCGTCCAATATTTCGCATTTTTTGAAGACGAAAGTCTTTGATCACTTGATCAGTGTGTGTTTCCTGTGATGACATACGGTACTGAAACGTGGCAGCTAACAAAGGGCTTTATAAGAAGGCTCAAAGTCATCCAAAAAGCAATGGAGAGGAGGGGCTAGGAGTCCCTCTGTGAGATCGTATTAGAAATGAGGCCATCCGCAGCAACACCAAAGTAACCGATATACGAGTCGCACTTCGAATCGCTGAACTGAAGTGGCATGGCAGTGAGCGGGGCACATTGCACGTAGAACCGAGGTCGTTGGGGCGGAAAGGGTCTCGAATAGTGGCCACGTAGGTACCGGAAGGTGCAGCGTGGGTTGGCCCTCACGAATTGCACTGATGACCTGGTGAAGGTCGCTGGGTGCGGGTGGCACAGGACAGGTCATTGTGGAAATCTTTGGGGGAGGCCTATGTACAGCAGTGGACGTCTTTCGGCTGATATGATGATGATGATGATGATCGTTATGTTTTTCATTCAGTACAAATGGCATTTCTTGTATTGTATTTGGTTATTGAACAAATATTGCAATACAGACTTAAAACTGCATTAGTATTAGCATTAAATAGGTATAACTTTTTTTTTAATGTAAGTAAGTAACATTATTTTATTTCTGCACAATCGAAATATTACAACATGACATGTGGGATGTGTGCGGATGTAAGTAGATCGCGAGTTTTTCGTCTTTCATAGCAGCTGTCAATGTCAATTACACATACGAGTAACACATAAAATTTATTGAGCCGATTATTTATGCAAACACGACTACTCTTTACATTATTAGAACGTATACGCCGCGCCGTCTCAACTACTTACGACGATAAAAGTCGACCATCTTAGACCTGCAGCGTGTTATGAAGTGAGTTATTGTGTGTGACGCTATCCAACTTCTTTCTAATAGATGAGATATAAATATAAATATAGTAAAGTGTTAGTGCATGAAATGAAAAACCTAATTTCAGATCATTTCGTCAGATTTACCTAATTTAGTCAAGATAATAGGATTAGACAGATGGACACGTTACAACCTTATGAAGATCGCCGTGAGACACTGGACGAATGTCCTATGTTTAGCAGTGGACGTCTGAATATGGTTGTAATAATAATGTTTGTGCCTTAAAACCGTTCCACTAATGATTAAATTACGATTATTTAGAGTCATCACTATCTTACTACACAAAGAAATATCAAATTGCGTGCCCGCACTCGTTAAGGCACATGTGTTTCAATTAATTACCGTTGTATGTTTAGCTACTGCTGCTTATTAAGTAAGATTACGTAATTCATTATTACGGTAAATTTTTAAACAGTTTCCGAATTCTGTAATTATTATGAACGCGGAAGTGAGTATGTCTTTCGACCTGAGCCGGATTAAATATAAAAAAATTCTATTACAAATTGGATTTATGTATACACATACACATACAGTTAATGAGTGGACGAAGGGAATACTCATTACATTATACATTTTAGGATGTGGATGATCGTTGGATCATCGCCGTTTTCAGGGTCAAAGAGGATCCAATTTTTTCAAAACGATTTTTGTTTCTTCAATGCTTTTAATATTTTTAAGCAGATCGAGTAAAGATCGTTTACCCAATCAATACATTTTGAAATCTAAATGAGATCTTAAGGTTAAATACAATTAGGCTCGTGGCCTAGATTATTGTACTAATAGTACAGATGCTACGGCGTAGCATTTGTACCTAGACTCGTAGCGCCTTATATTTTAGCGTTCCGTACACTATATGTGTATAATACTATATGGGTAAAAACCAGCCAACTCCTCATCGGACCATGCTTAGTGTAAAATGGACAGGATGCACAGATACTATTGTACTAACTATAAAAAAGGTTTATATCTACAGTGTGTAAATCTAATACGGGCGATCAATTAAACCAGGCATGGGATTCATTAGTGTAATCATGGATTACGAGGTTTTTTAAAGTTACTCTTAATCTTATGACCCCACATATTTTTTTTAAGATTATCGGAGCAGCAATGTAGGTACGAACATTTGATATTGTTGATATGGCAGTAATATCATCTGCTTTTGAAATTAGCTGTCACGAGTGTTTAACTCGCGTATGTTGCTCTACATTGCGCGCCGAATTATTTTGTATGGAAAATTTTGTTGCTCTAATTTTAAGTAAAAGTTATTTGAATGTACTTATTATATCGTAAATTAACAGCCGTTATGAGCTTCGCCCGTATTAGACTTACACCCTGTATATACAAAATTATGGCGTAACAAGTTACAAGCTTTTGAGAAATACTCGTAGAGCCCAGTTCGCGAATATGTACTTCTTATAAATCGCAACTTTTAAAAATACATACTACTACATACTACCTACTTAAATAGTAAGCAGTAATATACAAGGTGAAAAAGGGACGACGTTCTTTCCCGCTACCTACCGAGTCTACCAACCATTACGATGAACTTTCAGTATGGGACCAACATCGAAATATTAAAAAAAAAATAACCCCTCATACAAAGTGAGTGATTAGTTAGAGTTCAATAGTATGGAAAAGTCAATTTTCCATGTACGCTTTCGATGTTGGACCCATACTGAAAGTTCATCGTAATGATCGGTAGACTCAGTCGGTAGCGGGAAGGAACGTCGTCCCTTTCCACCCTGTATACAATATTTACGTAGCAGGCATATAAAATAGAAGGTCCAATTTTAGTCGCAGATATTTTTACAGCTCATAGCACTCGGTCCCTGGGGTGTATTTAAAGGCGTAGCCACACACACGTGTGCGTGCGTGGCGTAATACATACGCGTTGTGGCTTATGTAAATGTCATATAGGTGGCACACCGCTTGCGTGGCATATGCGCTTGCACGTGACCAGTGTGACTTGGCCTTTAGTTTGAAATATTATAGGTTTCATGTTTTTTTCGGAGCAAACTGGATAAGATTTTTTATACATAAAAACACCCTGTTATTGTATTTATTAAATTAAAACTCATTGAACAGTTTCTAGTACCTCTTTTACCTACCACTTAGGTGTATCTGGCAAATTCACGTCGATTAAATGAAATACTAGATTTTCAATGTACTGATTGTGTCGTGCAAATTAATTTTAATTTAAAATGCCATACCGCTACAAAAACGACGATTAGGTGTCTTATCGATATTTAAAACGACTTGCCGACTTTCCACCCTAAAACGAAACTTTTGCAGTTTTCCCGCTGAACCATAATTACATTCAAGACAATCTATTGTTGCAATGGCAGATCGTGTCTTGTAAGAAAATGCACATGGTTTTTTTTAAACAAAATAATTGAAAATTTTCATTTATGTTCGGAAAATAAAAAACAGAAAACTCATATGAAAAAAAAAGAGTTTTTAGTTAAAGTTCATTGTTTTGATGTTATTATCAATATAATCATGCCTTAAAATGTCAGCAGCTACTACAAGTATTATCTTCTAGAGGAGTGAATGGAAACTACATATTACAATCGTATTTTTTATTAAAGAGCTTTACTATGATTCGAAGATGATTCGAAGAGTATCCAACCTGCTTTTATAATTTCCAGTATAATATTTACCATTATTACTTTTGAAAATAAAAATCTAATAATACCGGGTGTTACATTAGTCGTGATACAAACTGTGAAAAAACTGTTAAGATGGTCTTTCTGAACAAGGTTTCCTTCGGGACCCATATGAAAATCTTTATTTTTTTTAAGACTAGTACAGTTCGAGTTCATTAATATGTATACATTTTTTCAGACTGATCTTGATCTCTTATACATGTGTTTACATAATAATGAAACGAGACTGAAAATCATGAACACTTCTGTACCGATCTGTATGAAAACCGTATTTTTTTTTTTCGCGACTTTCATATAGGTCCCATAGGAAACATTGTTCAGAAAGACCATCATAACAGGTTTTTCACAATTTGTATCACGACTAATGTAACACCCAGTATATCTTCTCTTCCTAATAAGAATATGGGTATATATGGAGATAACTATACATCCAGTCAAATGAAACCAAGGCAGTCAGTAAATCGTATTTAATGTTACAGTAAGAGACTTTAATTTACTTACCGATAATTAATTAGTCATTGCTCATGCACTTACAACACACTAGTAACTTAGCACATGCTAATAGCTCATTAATAATTTATAGGGTGAGTCCAATTCGTTACATCGTATTGTAGGTCGAATTACGGCCTGATTATTTCGATCCTCTTATGGAATGGCATCACTATTGTAAGGAATATATGCATACCAACAAGATTCAAGATAAGCTGGGATCGCATTGGGATCGGATAAAAACTTAGGTACGTCTAACGCGAGCTCATAAATGCCCCCAAAAACAGGCTTTAATATCACCG
>JALPQI010020484.1:0-30160 GCA_025490895.1 Thaumatotibia leucotreta | reverse complement strand
ACGGCCTTGTGGACGTCGAAGTGCCATACTACAAGTACACAACTGCACCAGTTCTCGAAAATGGTCGTGCCACGCTCTATTGGGATCGACCTATCATCACGGACAGGACTATTGTAGCCAATAAGCCTGATATCGTGCTGGTAGATCGATCGCAGCGCCGGGCTGTGCTCGTCGACGTCACCATCCCCCATGATGAGAATCTCGTGAAGGCCGAGAAGGACAAGTCCAGTAAGTACCTAGACTTGGCCCACGAGATAACCGCCATGTGGGATGTTGACTCGACGATCATAGTCCCGATAGTCGTTACAGCGAACGGTTTAATAGCGAAGAGTCTCGACCAACATCTCAAGAGTCTCTCGCTAGATGGCTGGATCAAGGGTCGGATACAGAAGGCGGTAATCCTGGACACGGCGCGGATAGTCCGTCGGTTCCTCTCTCTGCGACCTTAACCACCGGCAGCTTGGGCCCGCCCCGTTGCCGGCGGCACCCTAGTTTAGGTTTTTTATAAAGTGTTTATATTTTGTATTGTTTTTGTATGTTGTATTGTATTTTAATTTTATATTCATTTTATAAAAACCCTAAACTAAGAAAGAAGTTAAATAAAGGAAATAATAATAATAATGTATTTATTTCGACCAACCTGGATCATGGGTTAGTAACAATGCACTTAATCTATTGTTAGTAAGTATTACACTCATATAAATTAACACTAAAGTAAACATCTAAATTAATTAAATTAATTCATTTACAATACAATTTATACTAAATGTCAAAACTAGAATTAAATCAATAATTTAAAATTTTGAAAAAAATATTATCATATCGGAATCGGAACGCACCCCAGGTGATTAGGTCAGCTAGACGAGAAGTGTGGCAAGGCCTTTCGGAATCAGGGCAAGGATTACTCTGATACTCGGAAATGTTAAATGTACATGTCTCCATCTAGATGTGTTACAGTCACGTGACAATTCAGGCCGTATCTCCGTGGCTTAAGGTGCAATTTGATGACGTATTTTTAGATATGGTTATCTTTTATTTATACTTCTAGCGTTGTAACTATTATTATATTTTCCGTGTTTTTAAATAGCTGCAGGTAGACAGAGATAAAAGTTTATTCCTAAACAATTTATCAATGTGTATCGGTGGAAATTTTCAGAGAAAATAATGCAAGCATGTTATTGATTAAAATTTTTTAATCATAATGTATTGGCATTTCCCTGAATTAATTATTGAATCCAACAATACATTAAACTGTCTGTAGATTGATCTGTAAAGACAAAAGTGTACAAATCCGGCAAACATCATACAACATTTTTAACTTCAAACTTCAACAGATCTATAACTTTAACTTCATACGCATGGTCTGTAAAGTATTCCGCGTTAAACTCACGGCTACAGATCATGGTAAGTAAGCACATATTTTGTATTTTCCGTTAGGACTCCATATTGTTATATAAATCATGCGTTTGCGGTTACTCATGACGTCTATATATGACGCGGTAAACCAATTTGATTGGTATTGTGCAAAGGTTTTACGGCCTTCGTTCGACACACGTGTATGTATGCATCGCATACTACGAGAATATACGTAGGTATGTCTAATTGTGACACTCTTCCGTGAAACGAGGCTAGAATATAACTAAGCTGGATAATTCCTGATTACGTCGGTATTGGGATTTTTGAACTGATTTTCCTCTAGATTTGATACGCGTCAATTATATCTTAGGTGCATTCAGACCAAACGAGCATTCGCTATTCTATCCCCCACTCTACGAAATCAACCAATCACGTTTTGTGTAACGATCGAATTTCGTAGAGTAGGGGGTTAGAATAGCGAATGCTCGTTTGGTCTGATCTGAATGCACCTTTGTCCTTCGTTTCTGAGACACGCGCACGCGACGCACACCCGCACGTCTACGTGCTGCACACGGATACGTTGTGGCACGGCCTTTATTGTATACAAGTATATTTATTTAGGGAATCTCGGAAACGGCTCGTACAATTTTGATGTTTATCGATGGCTTGTTGTAGATAAATCTGTGTACCTAAGTAGTAATTATATACAAATATATTTCAAGAAAGAATATGCTTTATATGCTTTGTTATACTGTGTTATATTACGAGTATAATATATGAAGGGTCCACGGAAAAAACATGTCCAGTGCTTAAAAAAATCAGGGCAAATTCACACCTTATTCAGTTAAAAGTAAGGTTTTTCCTTCTTTAATTTGAATTGACTAGACATATTCTTTCCGTGGACCACCCTTCATATGGAAGATATCAATATTGTGATCCATTTTTAAATGTCTAAGGACTCGAAGGACGTTTTAATTTTTAGTTATTATAAAATAATAATAGTATTTTATGCATTTTACGCACTAAAAATGTCTGTCTGGACATATAAAAGTCCTTCCGTAATATATGTATGCAAATAGTTTTTGTATTACCTAGAACTTAGCTGACCTCGGCAGTGCGGAAAACATATGTATTGTTGGAATATTATCAATACATTGTACAGATATCACGACCACTTCAATTCTAAGTAATTTGTTACTAGACTATCGTTTTACACTATATTGTAAGTTAAGTACACCCGTTTGTCTTACCACTACATAGTATAAAATGAAGTCACTTTTTCTGTCTTTATGTCCCTTTGTACGCTTAAATCTTTAAAACTATGCAACGGATTTTGATGAGATTTTTTTTTATAGGTAGAGTAATTCAAGAGGAAGGTTTTTATGTAGATATAGTACCCGTGCGAAGCCGGGGCGGGTCGCTAGTATTATTATATGCTATAAAATGAAGGCTCTCTTAACGACTGGAGTATACGGCACAGGTATAAAGGTTTTAATTAGGGCTCATGCGTAAATCATGAGAGGTTTTTTCGGAAACTTATTGAACAAAGTTTATACTACGGAACCGTCCTGGATCATACCTGGCCCAAACATCACCATAACCAGGTCGTGTAAAATCTTTTGCTTCCATAATTAATATAACTAAATACCTAAAACATTTCTTAGAACAGCTTAAATGCTTTGCTGCATTTCATTGCAGCATTTTTACTTTATTTCTATCTATCTATCTTGGCTGTTTCTCTAAAGGTGCGTTCAAACCAAAAGAGCATTCGCTGTTCTAACCTCCCACTCTACTAAATTCGATCGGTACACAAAACGTGATTGGTTGATTTCGTAGAGCGGGGGATAGAACAGCGAATGCTCTTTTGGTTTGAACGCACCTTAAAGGTGAGGTTGGAGGTAAAGAAAAAATATTAACGCAACTTTTCGAAATTACATTAAGGTGGATTTAGACCAAACGAGCGAATGCTCATTCTATCCTCCACTCTACGAAATCAACGAATTTCGACGACTCACGTTTTGTGTAGGTAACGACCGAATTTCGTAGAGTGGGGAATAGAATTAGCATTCGCTCGTTTGGTCTAAATCCACCTTAATGTAATTTCGAAAAGTTGCGTTAATATTTTTTCTCAAACATGCAATGAAATGTTGTAGTTAAGTACCTCTTTTTTAATTTTCATTTGACATAGGGTTGTGACCTGGCATCTTGGCTTTTAGCCAATAATTATCTGTAAGTAATATTAGTATAAAAAAAAGATTGGCAAATTTTTGCAGTTATAATTAGGTATTTAAATTATATAATTTAAAATAAATGTATAATAACTACTCAAAATAATATTTAAAACGCAGTATTATACGGCGCGATCCGTCGGCCCCGATCTCTGCATGCGATTAATTGGACCCAACCGACCGCGTCGTCTAATACCGCTTTTTTAAATAAAAAATTTGCAACTTTCAAACAGGTCAATCTTAAAAAAAAATGAGGTGTCGGTGTCGTATTTGACTTTTGTTGTATTTCAAAGACTTAGTTATGTAGTTGACTTATAATTTCTTAGAAAGAAGATACATTTTTTTGTTTCATTTCATTGCATGTTTGAGAAAAGCATTATACATACCTCGGCCATGAAGTGACGGGTTGCCGTCCGAATACTATCTACATATATTCGACCGGCAACCAGTCACTTCCCGGCCTCGGTAGTAATGTACTATTACTATTCTTACTTACTGCCCATTGCAGTTGTCAAACGAAACAAGGCTATGGCAAAGTCGATAGGGCATCTAAACATAATATTGTTGTTTGTCCAAAACAAAACTTAAGCGAGTTCTTTCTTGGCTGGCGGCCACCCGTGATTCATTCTGTGACAACAGCTAGTATTTTCATTCTAACTGTTAATACGGTCAGTTTTTGCCAAAAATTACATTTTTATCGCCAACTTTTTACCTCCACTAGTCTCTGATACCTACTACTGGTAATTTTAGTGCCAGTTTATACTTTGTCTGAAAACTTGGTCAAGCGACTAATTGCTGCAATTAGGAAGTTAAAGTGATTAACTGTTCGCGTGTAAAATGTATGCATTTGCATGTACATTGAAATATTATCGTAGACCATAAACTATCACTCATGTCAACGACATGAAGATAACTAATATAACTATTTATCTACACAAATATCGTTAAGTGCTCTAAACGCGTTCAGAAACAATAGACAATGACCAGCATTACCCACCATCAGAACTTGGCACATACATAAAGTTAACATTATATACGATTTTGCCGGAGGTTATGAGTTTTAAATTTGGAACAGCTGTCAGATTCAAGTGAGGTGTCTATTCTGGTATCTATAGATAGTCAGCCAGTCATCGACACAAAAAGTTAATTCAGTATGTTTTTCAGTTACAATCGGACGATATTTTCATATCGAGTGACACAAGATTAGGGACATCACTCGATTGTCTATGATTTAAAAAAAATTACGGAGATTCAAATCGTTGCCATTACGAGCAGCTGTCTTTTGTTTGTTGGCTTACTACTACAAGTGAACAATTGTGAAAAAAATTGAATACTTTGTGATAATACTGATAATTACTTGATAATGAGTGGCAGTGACTCGGATAACGGTATGAGCACTCTTCCGGACATATTCAATGCAGCTATGACCGCAACTAACAACCTGTTGCCGCAAAAGTAGAGAGCCAAGTATGAGAAAGCTTTGTTTCTGAACGCATCTTAGAGCACTTATGATAAGTGTGTAGATAAAGTAGTGTATGCAACTATACGTAATCAGGCATTACAACACTCGTGTGATGCTATTATGAAACTCACCTTCGGTTCGTTTCATAAACCCACACTCGAGTTGTAATGCCCCTCATTACGTACGGTTGCATAAACTACTATTATCTACGTAGATGCCACTCGATATTGTCTAAAACACTGGGCTTGTGTTCTTCTCTGAACCGATATTCTTATGACTTCTTCATCCTTTGTTTGTATCAAACTGAGGGTTATTTTTTTGTACGCGATAGTGCAGCGGGCGTTGTGGATACAATATTAATTATTTATGCAACAGTAATAAAACAATTTATATTGATATTTCACGAAGAGTTGCTCGTAAAGACTGATTGCGTGAGATTTTATGGTGCCAACACAATATTTGACATTTGCTATGATTGATAGCAAATGCATATCGGTCTGTTCATGTAGGCGTCATGTCTCTGTCACTCGCATAAAACTGGTTTTCGACTGTTCGAGTGTTGGATTAAGGTAGCATGATGTGATGATGCATAAGTATGTACTATGTAGTGTGAAATGGCATGCAGCAATCACATTTTTATCAATTCTGGTCAAAAATAGGTTTGTATCGAAGTTTCCTTTTATTTTACCAGATTACTATACATTTTTGGTAACTAAAAAGGAATGTTTCATACAAACATTTTTGGATATTTTCGACCATATTGAATATTTGATCCAAATGTACAAACTTTTTGTGAATTGCTCTTGTATCCTAACTATAAAACTGATTGCTGGCGACTCCTTAGACACACATATTATTATAACAATTTCTTTATAACAACGTAACACTTCAATATCTCCTTTTCCAGGTATCCCAGTCTCCCAACAGCATCTAGTCTACAACCTAAAGGAACTGGAAGACGCATCGTCGCTCCGCGCACTCGGGATATCTGACGGAGCTCGCCTCCGGCTAGTCCTGGGCATGCGCGGCGGACCTATATCCACGAGGCGTCTACCTCCTCCGCCGACTGAACCGTGGAGGGACATAGAACGACTGTTGGATTCTAACAGGTACATCTTAGTCTTAGGGGAACACTGGGAACCTAGTATCCCAGTAGCGTGCCTGAAGGAACAGCGTTTGAGACGGTGCTCATCTTTTGTTTGGCATGCGCGGTAGCCCTATATACAAGAGCATCTAGTCTACAACCTAAAGGAACTGGAAGACGCATCATCGCTCCGCACGCTCGGGATATCTGACGGAGCTCGCCTCCGGCTAGTCCTGGGCATGCGCGGCGGACCTATATCCACTAGGGTGGATCGATTTTTTTATTTTCGGGTAATCATAAAATAATCTTTACGAATCGATACTATGCGGCTAGAAAAACAAAAAATGTTATGACCATTTTTGGATATTTTATCATTATGGACCCCATATAGAAGCCTGAAGATCAGCCTTATTTTTAAGGTTTTTTTAAGAAAACTCGGATGAGCAAGGATATTTTCTGTTTTAATTTTATGGATAAACAAAATAAGATTGTTTTCCATAAATTTAAGGTTTGTGTGATTTAATTATATGAAAATTGTTCGCAGTATCTCCAAAAAATAATTTTCAACTTTGAGGCTCTTGGGGCAGTACTTCCCGAATGATTATCGAAAAAAGATATATTGTTGAAGATGTTACTTTTTAGACAGGTTATTCCTATACGCGGCCCTTTCAGAAAATCCTGAAAAAAAATTTTGGTCCATACATTGAAGTATGAAAAAAAATTTTTTTTTCGGATTTTTGGAACCGCCAGCCAATAGAATGATAGTCGTAAAAAGTAACATTCTTTAACAATATACCTTTTTCTGATATTCATTTGGCAAGTACTGCCCCAAGAGCCTCAAAGTTGAAAACCAGTTTTTGCCGATACTGGTTATAATTATCATATAATTAAATTGTGAAAATTCTAAATTTATGACAAATAATGTTATTTTGTTTCTGCATAAAAATAAAACCGAAAATATCCACGAACTACTGATTTTTCTTAAAAAAACCTTAAAAATAGAGTCGATTTTTGGGCCTATAAACGAAGTACAAAATAAAAGTAAATACAAAAATGATCATAATATTTTTTGTCACGAAGTATCGATCTATAAAGATTATTTTATGAATTTCCAAAAATAAAAAAATCGATCCACCCTAATATCCACGAGGCGTCTACCTCCTCCGCCGACTGAACCGTGGAGGGACATAGAACGGCTGCTGGATTCTAACAGGTACATCTTAGTCTAGAAACACTGGGAACCTAGTGTCCCAGTAGTGTGTCTGAAGGAACAGCGTTTGAGACGGTGGCCCTATATCCACGAGGCGTCTACCTCCTCCGCCGACTGAACCGTGGAGGGACATAGAACGACTGTTGGATTCTAACAGGTACATCTTAGTCTAGAAACACTGGGAACCTAGTGTCCCAGTAGTGTGCCTGAAGGAACAGCGTTTGAGACGGCGCTCATCTTTTATTTGGCATGCGCGGTAGCCCTATATACAAGAGCATCTAGTCTACAACCTAAAGGAACTGGAAGACGCATCATCGCTCCGAGCGCTCGGGATATCTGAAGGCTGAACCGTGGAGGGCCATAGAACGACTGCTACATTCTAACAGGTACATACAAAATTGCCAGTAACTTCCATACACGTCTTCTATGTAAAGGCTTATGGTATCCGGGTAGTACTGGGCATGCGTGGCGATCCACAGAAGTCTGCGCCCTCGGCCTGCTGAATCGTGTAGGGATAAAGAGCAAAAGTTTAATTCCAACAGGTTCCTCCTAAGTTCTGAGCTTGTAATAACCCAGGACCTAGTTTTACAATCTGAAGGGGGACTCTTATATTTGCGAGTAACATTTAGGAACCTTGAGAAAACCTTTACATAAGAGCTATTTAATTTAAATTTGCATGCTTAAAGACCAGAATTTTGTTCGTCAAGCATTAAACAACAATGATGTGATGTTACACGATCGCACTGTTTAAAACAAAGGAAAACTTTCTCGACTCCCGCGCAAGTTCACATTGCTATAACGAAGCGTTACGAATACGTTTCGCTGTCTTTCGCGTCCATGGAACAACCTTTGTGTCCAAAATGTGGACAATGTCACCGCGAACCCTCAACTAAATACGTGTACTTGTTGCAGAGATGAAAACTGGTCCCACAGCGGCGCAGGCTGTAAAGTAACAGTCCTGGTCTTCCGTGACGGCGAACGGGTTAACATGCTTCGAGTTCGGGAGAACAGGGACGGCTCGCTGCAACCCATCGACCATGCTGACTGTACGTACTGTTTAAATACTAACAATAGTACAGTCGACGTCAAAGATATCGTTACGGTTTAGGCGCCAAAAATATATTTACACGACCTTAATGTCAAGGCAATAAAGTTGTGTAAACATATTTTTGGCACCTAAACCGTAATGATATCTTTGACGTCGACTGTACATTACTATAGAGAGTATAGAGGACGGGAAATGAAGGGTTACAGGCCAATTAGATATATCTGGCCGAAGGAACTGAGGCTAGATAGAGATACGCGGCCTGGAACCTTGTTTCTCGTCGAGATTTGTATAGTTTTTTTCTCAAACTTGCAATGAAATAAAAAATCGAAAGTGGTTATCAAAAAACAAACAAATAAGTAAAAGAACGAAACGAATCTACAAAATAATAAAAAAAAACTTATAAGTCATTTTTTTCACTATTTGAGATCTTTTACCCTGTGACATAGACATTAGTTCTTTTTTTTTATGGTGTAATGAAATGAACTTTTTAAAGCTGTTTTTTTCTGGTATGAAATGCCTTTACAATTACATATCAAGTTCAATCATCGAACCAGCGAGATGGTACTTCCTGGTTTAATTTGACATACGTAATGCCAAGATTTCCTTGCAAGTTTGAGAAAAACATATTTTTATTTATATTAACATCATAACTATCATAATCATTAGGACCGGAGAGCTGGCGACTTCCTCGCACAACGCATCAGTATTGCAATACAGCTAGGAAATGCCGCCAGCATCCTCGGTACAATGCCACAAGGACCAATCTTAGATATAGGTTAGGTTAAGTAGATTAGTTAGATTTAATCTATGTACATAAATTAAATAAAAATAAATAAATAAATATCTTGGGACATCTTACACAAATCGACCTAGTCCCACGGTAAGCTCAATTAAGGCTTGTGATGTGGGTACCAGGCGACGATATATATAATAGATAGATACATATAGATACTTATATACATAGACATCCATGACCAAGGAACAAACATTTGTGATAAATAAATACACAATGCCCTCACCGGGATTCGAACCCGGAACCTCCAGCTTCGTAGGCAGGCTCACTACCAACTAGGCTACGGAGGCTGAGAGAAATTGTAGTTTTGAAAATAAATATATTTAAAAAACTATCATAAGATAATGAAGTCTCTACTGTACGGAACAGGGTCTCTACTCTGCTGTTTTTAAAATGATGGGCGTTTGTCCGATCCTTGTATACCACACGAGATTGACTGTAGAACGTGTCTTCAGATTCGTCCGTGTCGCATTCCTCGGAGACACGAGACGTGGCCACAGGGGGTGCGCGAGACAACGCCGTGACTATGAATAAAATGTTGGAACTACGAAGACGCATGGAAACACTGTCTGTGCAGCGAAGACGAACAGGTACTTAATCTTCATTCATTGTTGAAAGCGACCTGCATCTTCGGCGATCTTCAAAAGGTCGCCCAACGTGTGGCTGGATGTCTTACTTCGTTTACCAAATGGTAGACTCCAGTCTCCATCAGCCATCAGCTCTGCGTGCAATGTGGCCTGGCCATTGCTACTTAATACTTGTTATTACCTTGTCTTATGGTTGAGAAGATAATTGTCTTTATTATGCACAACTTCTTTTGTGCGTTAGAACACTTTGAACGCTTTTAATCTAGCGTAAAAAAGTGTAAACGTCAATATCTTGATTAGTGATGAATAAAGTAAAAAATATATTTCTTTTCACACCACCTATTTGTATACGGGCTTTTTCTTCCCTGCTGGGATCAAAGTGGCACTTTTCTGTTCGAGGACTTTCTATTGCCAGCCTAAAAAATTACAACGAAATATGAAAATATACAGTACGTTCATAATTGATAAATATTTCTTCAGAATCGATTATTTGCATAAATATTAAATATCTGACGTGACATATTTTTCAATTTTTCTGATAGGTGGTGTGAAAAGCAGTGTGTGTCAGACGGTATCAAAATTATTCCGCTCAGGATTCCACTTTAGAATCCCTCACTACTACGTTCAGGATTGTATTGGGGAATCCATCGCTTCGTTTGGGATTCAATATACGCCCTCGCCGGAAAAATATCATTTTGATTCCTTGTAACACAAATAACTATTATATTTTAAAGACAAACGGGTCTTAATCGCGTAAACTTACGTTTAATTATATCCTGACGTTTCGGGCATGACGTTACACCCGTGGTCGCAGGCAGACTGGCGAGAGAATGTATCAACACCTTCGAGCTGCGCGGGTTTTTCGAACTACCCGCACTTGATCTTGATTATTCACTTCTAGGTTAGGGTTGTCACTAGGCCGTTTATATGCCGTTATCAAAGGTGGCAGGGCATCTAAGGTCGCCTAAGGATGTTTTACCTTATCGCACACCGGGCGTTTATAAGATTGATTGTAGCTGTGGTAGTTCCTATATTGGGGAAACCAAACGCACCATAGCGGAAAGGGTCAAGGAACATATCACGGCTGTTAAAAAGCGTCAAACGAATAAGTCTGCTGTGGCCGAGCATTTGTTGGAGTCCGGACCTAACCACTGGATTGAGCTCCATAACCCGAAAGTCCTCTCAACCGAGCGTATACATCATAGCCGAAAAGTACGTGAAGCTATTGAAATTAAGAAACATCGGAATTTTAATCAAAACGAGGGGCAAGGAATCTCGTCCGCGTGGAATCCCGTGATTTACAAATGTAAGCGTGGTGAAACATCCATTTTAAAGCCTTTGGATGTTGTGAGTGTTGTGTGTAGGCCTAGTGACAACCCTAGCCTAGAAGTGAATAATCAAGATCAAGTGCGGGTAGTTCGAAAAACCCGCGCAGCTCGAAGGTGTTGATACATTCTCTCGCCAGTCTGCCTGCGACCACGGGTGTAACGTCATGCCCGAAACGTCAGGATATAATTAAACGTAAGTTTACGCGATTAAGACCCGTTTGTCTTTAAAATATGAGTGATAATCGTGAAAGTTTAAATCAATATACAAATAACTATTGTCTTATGGTTGAATAGATGAGTTGTTAACTTTAGTTGGATAGTATATTTGACAGTCTCAATAGTATAGTGCTGTCATGCTTGCAAATTTGCTTTTAACCCTTTGTTAGTTATAATTGTGGCGTTAAATAAATATATTTTCTTTCTTTCTTAAACAGCGTCCATGATTTCAACTTTAAGCGTTACGGTCGTGCCATTTTAACTAGCACGCGACACTTTAAGTTGTTTCCAGCGTTGAAAGCGTTTAGGTAATCGGTTTAGGATTCTTTGTTTATAGAAATCCTGCCACATTTTCATACGAACCTCCCTTCCAGACACGAAAGCGGAAATCCAAAAGACCCGCTCCGAGGAAACTCTCTCCGTCCCTTCCCTCGATTACCGCGCGTCGCTGTACGACGACTACCCGCGCGGATACACCCGCGACTGCTTCGACCGCTACACACTGCCCCCCATAGGTGAGTGACCCCCATAGGTGTGTGACCTCTCCCTTCCCTCGACGATTACCGCGTCGCTGTACGACGACTACCCGCGCGAATACACCCGCGACTGCTTCGATCGCTACACGCTGCCCCCCATAGGTGAGTGACCCCATAGGTGTGTGACCTCTCCGTCTACTCGACGATTACCGCGTCGCTGTACGACGACTACCCGCGCGGATACACCCGCGACTGCTTCGACCGCTACACGCTGCCCCCCATAGGTGAGTGACCCCATAGGTGTGTGACCTCTCCGTCCCTTCCCTCGACGATTACCGCGTCGCTGTACGACGACTACCCGCGCGGATACACCCGCGACTGCTTCGACCGCTACACCCTGCCCCCCATAGGTGAGTGACCCCATAGGTGAGTGACCCCCCATAGGTGAGTGACCCCATAGGTGTGTGACCTCTCCCTTCCCTCGACGATTACCGCGTCGCTGTACGACGACTACCCGCGCGGATACACCCGCGATTGCTTCGACCGCTACACCCTGCCCCCTATAGGTGAGTGACCCCCCATAGGTGTGTGACCTTTCCATTTCGTGTTATGTTGGTTTTTCTTGCCCTCTGGTTGTAAATATGTATTTTTTAGTATAGGCGGTGCCTTTTTTAGGCTCTAGTCCGAGAAGTGTGTCATTTTACGTCAGGTTCAAAACTTCGGAGGGCCATCTGCACTAAAAACGTCTACGAGACACGTGCAAAAACGAAATTCGTAACTCGTGTCGATTTAAAACATCACCACTCGTTTCGAATTTCATGTTTTTCGCACTTGTGTCATAATGTACTATTTTAATTGTATTTCTTATTTGACTTTGTGTTCTACTTTCTATACAATTTAAAAGCTCTATTCACCCATAAATAAATCTCTATTAAATCCCCCAGGCAGCAGAACAGACTCGGACCAATCCGTAGACCGAATTCAAGAGCTAGACGAGCGTTTAATGTCCGACACGTTAGCCGGCTCCATACTGGTGAAGAGACGTGACGAAGAGACGGCCATCTTGGAAGAATGTTTGGAAGGCGTGGAGAGCCTCCGAGACTCTCAATTGGCTGCCGGGGATATAGCTCCTATACCTACTGCTGAATATGGTGAGTGAAGATGTGATTTTTTTTTTAAGCCTCAGCACTCTTGATCTCCCGTCTTTTACTAACTATAAAGGCTATAATAAAGGAGGAACGAATAGTCGCTCGCGGCGACATATTAGGAGCATTCCATGGGCTGTCCCGTACAAACGCGTGTATAATTCGATAATTTGAGTTTTCTTCAGAGTTATTACTTATTATATATATTTTTGAGCAATTTTTGACTCTTCTAGTCACGAAAAAGAACTTCGATAAACCCACAATTTTGAGAAAAACCGTGTTCGTACGGGACATCGGTGGACTTTTTCGTGGAATGCACCATTATCGCACCAATCATGTCCTAAGCCTACCTGCAATGTGAGGTTTTAAGAGTTGTCAATATCAATGTGCCCTATAAGGGTTTTTTATACTTTTTTTGCCACCTCTGAAGCGTTAGATCCATACGAACTGTGAAAATAAATATGCGTATTTAATTTACTGTGTTCTGTTTTAAGAGTTGTCAATATCAATGTGCCCTATAAGGATTTTTTATACTTTTTTGCCACCTCTGAATCGTAAGGTCCATACGAACTGTGAAAATAAATATGCGTATTTAATTTTCTGTGTATGTGTTGTACATTTAAAATATTATCGAACCGGGTTACTCACGTATTTAAGTCGATGATGGCTCGACATGTTTCGACCGATTAAGAGGGTCCTCGTCCGGAGCACCCTCGGTCAAAGCCCGACGCTTACGCAATCATCGACTTAAATACGTGAAGAGACGTGACGAAGAGACGGCCATCTTGGAAGAGTGTTTGGAAGGCGTGGAGAGCCTTCGAGACTCGCAATTGGCTGCCGGGGATATAGCTCCTATACCTACTGCTGAATATGGTGAGTGAAGATGTGATTTTTTTTTAAGATTCAGCTATGCTATTCTCTTATTTACACATTCGACGCTGGGTTCATCAACGAGCTCGACGACGAGACAGCCTTCACTTCGACGTCGAGCGCAGCGCGAAAAACGGTATTCACTAGCGTAGAACAGCTCGTCGTCGAACTGTAGGCGGTAACTCTCGATGTAGTTCCAGCTCACGCCGCATTCGTCGCCGAGCGCTAGTGTCGTTTAAAGTGCATTAGTGAATACCATTTTTAGGCTCGACGCTGCCGCAGCGCTGACACAGCGTTGACAGCTAGGCGGTTTCCTTAGTGAATAACACTGCTGAACGCTTGATTGGTGCGACAGTATGTCTCTGCGAGATAGATTTCCCGTCTTTTACTAACTATAAAGGCTATAATGAAAGAGGAACGGATAGTCGCTCGCGGCGACATATTATCGCACCAATCATGTCCTAAGCCTACCTGCAATGTGAGGTTTTCATAGTGATATAAATATCCATCATTTATTCTTGACTCTATTGACAAAATGTCAGAATTCAAATTTGAATAAATCTTTGTCAAGGTCATATAAAGGTTAAGAGTTGTCAATATAAATGTGTCCTATAGGGGTTTTTTATACTTTTTTTGCCACCTCTGAAGCGTAAGGTCCATACGAACTGTGAATAAATATGCGTATTTATTTTCTGTATATCGTCGGTTGACAACCAAAACTCACTAAGTAACAAATACCTACTTGAAATAGAGATCGCATCTCAGTTCTGATTCAATACTTGTCAGTATTGCAGTTATATAAGAGGTTGCTAAGAGTGGTGACAGTTTTTATAGTGAGTTTTTCTTGTCAGCCGACGATATGTGTTGTACATTTAATTAAAATATTATCGAACCGGGTTACTCACGTATTTAAGTCGATGATGGCTATACATGTTTCGACCCATTAAGAGGGTCCTCGTCCGGAGCACCCTCGGTCAAAGCCCGACGCGTTCGCAATCATCTACTTAAATACGTGAAGAGACGTGACGAAGACACGGCCATCTTGGAAGAGTGTTTGGAAGGCGTGGAGAGCCTATACCTACTGCTAAATATGGTAAGTGATGAAACTGTGATTTATTTAAAGCTGGTGTATTTTAGGTGCTGATGGTGGTAATAATAAGTTTATTAGAACAGGTGGTAGTAATAAGTTTATTAGAGGTGGTGATGAGGAGGATGAGATTAAAGGTGGTGATGAGGGTTTTTGATACTCTTTCTCTCACTAATGGGGCGGTGAGATGGCAGCACTGTGGCTTAACTAGCGTTGAAAATTTCCGGATTAAATCCCGTTTCTTTCCAAACAGCTTGTTTTTTTCCGGAACTTTTCGAAAAAATTATTCAAATTTTCCACTTAAATTTTCAACTCTAAACCAAGGAAAATTAGGTCTAATTTTCACTTATACCAGGAGAACGCGATGTCATTGAGGACAAATCAATTGAAACAGATGGCAAGGAGTGGCAGTGGCATTGATTATTTCTGTAAAAACCTGAAAAAAACGGAAAAAAAACAAATTTTCATACATTGCCGAAAAAAACAATTTGATTTTTTCCGACATTTTCAACGCTAGGCTTAACCCTTAACAAGGCAATGGTAATATTAAGATACCATGGTATTTATCACCTCATTTTGAAACTTATTCTGTCACTGAATATGTGTCAAGGCCAATGAAATTTAGATGTGACTGATGCCCTATGAAGTGTTGGTCCAACGGACTGTGAAAATAAATATTGCGTATTTAATTTCCATATTTTATATTCAGTATACAGTCACGTCTAATAAAATTTCATACATTTCGGAACGTATGTCAAAGGCATAAGGATCAAAATCGTATACATATTATTAGAGCCGACCATACCTATGAATCTGACAGCTGTTTGGACCTCACGCCTACGTAGCGCCGCCTTGTGGCAGAAATATCGAAAACTCTTATTCAAGAAAAGAACATGTTTAGACCTTATAAAATTCAGAGCCAATTTGCGTCTTTTTCAATTAAATCTAGAGTTGTTTTTCCTTTTGAAATTTGAATAGACTAGATATTTTTTCCGTGGACCCTTCTATTGTTTCTTTCCTAATAGTTATATTTCTCTCCTCATTATCTCGGTGACAGATCAAGATAAAAGGCTAAAAGTTAGAGGAATTACTAGCTAGGCTAACACGTCCTTTTTTATAATTATATTTATATAATTATTCTGACTATTGGAGACGAGAATATTTGTGTTTCATTTTTAATTAATACATGTTAGCTGTAAGATGTTACAAAGCAATTATTTGAAAAAAAAAGTCCCGCTGAGTTTCTTGCCGGATTCTTCCCAGGCAGTGGTGTAGGGTTAGAACCGGAAGTAGCTTTTTTCTCTCATTCGCTATTTAGTTTAACGATTCAAAAGCGCTCGTTGCTGGGCCTAATTGAATAAAGGATATTTTTACTTTGACTTTCTTAGGGTTGACACAGACCGGAATGGCAACGACGCGACGATCTCTTTCATTGTGAAATCATGTTAGACTTTATGTACATCTTAAAAAATATCAGTATTGCTTGAAATACTCGCTGCGGCTGCGCGGAGTCGCTGGCAGACGCGCGGCCGTCGGCGGCATCGCGCGGCTGTTTCGCCGACACTCACACCCGCCGGCGACCACAGGAGGCGGCGAGCGGCCGCCAGCGGCCGTGAGTGACGAGACGAGTCAGTCGCTGCCGGCCGCTGCCATTCCGGTCTGAATCGGCCCTTAGTCTTCTAAACCCCTTTATTGCTTTTAGCTTCAGGTATTAGGAACACCGTAAAAACTTCCTTTTCTCGGAGGCATCGAGGATAGTAAAGTCCATTTGAAATACGAAGGCCTGATTCCACTTGACAATAGGATCAGTCTTAACAAAAGATACCTGGCCAGACCCTTTTGTGACGTGCATTCTTTGCATACATCGGTGTACGACACGTGCCAATTCGTAGTGGACCAATTAAATGACAAAAGTTTCGAGTCTTCCTACACAGGGTATTCCTTCGTATACAGGGTGTTCCACGAACCACTGAAAACCTTGAACAGGGTGATTTAGTAGGCTATACTGAACAACTTTTAATATGGGGCCAATCACGAAAACTAAAAAAAAAATTTTGTCTTTTCATACATTTTGACCGATTGATCACGACATTTTATATGAAAAAGGCATTTTTTTTGTGATTTCTGGGTTAGCTCCATAGTAAAAGTTATTCTGTTTAACCTACCAAATCACCCCGTTCAAGGTTTTCAGTGGCTCGTGGAACACCCTGTATACATCTTCAACTATCTTTAGGTTTATCGTACAAACTTTTCAAGCAATGCTGATGGCCCAATCCCCTGCAGGTCCACTTGTGGGCGGCGGCTGGCGCGGCTTCGGGTCCCACGGGCAACTAGCCCCAGCGGCCTTGGGTGCCGCAGCACTATCGGCGTCTTCACTACAGCTGCGGCCGCCGCACCCGCCGCTCGAGGACGCCCTCTTCAGCTCTTCCACCAGCGACCTGGAGACGCTGCAGCGGAGCGTGCTACCACTCAGCAGGCACAGGTATCATCATTAACTCGCTGTCGTCCTCGCTGCAGCTGCGGCCGCACCCGCCGCTCGAGGACGCCCTCTTCAGCTCTTCCACCAGCGACCTGGAGACGCTGCAGCGGAGCGTGCTACCACTCAGCAGGCACAGGTATCATCATTAACTCGCTGTCGTCCTCGCTGCAGCTGCGGCCGCACCCGCCGCTCGAGGACGCCCTCTTCAGCTCTTCCACCAGCGACCTGGAGACGCTGCAGCGGAGCGTGCTACCACTCAGCAGGCACAGGTATCATCATTAACTCGCTGTCGTCCTCGCTGCAGCTGCGGCCGCACCCGCCGCTCGAGGACGCCCTCTTCAGCTCTTCCACCAGCGACCTGGAGACGCTGCAGCGGAGCGTGCTACCACTCAGCAGGCACAGGTATCATTATCATCCACTATTATAACAAAAAATATATAAATTTGATTTGTTTTCACAAAAACTTCTTTACAACAAAGGAATCAAGCAACAGGCTGTCTTCTCGCCAAAAGCTATCTCTTGCAGACAACCTTAAGGTAAGTAGAAACAACTGTTATACTGGGTGTCCTAAGATTATGGGACATGAAGAGAAAGTACCTTAGTTTCACACCACTCTGTCACGCTTTAAGTGGCTGTTTTGACTCAGTATATAAAAAAAATTCGATACGCTTCTATTTTTTTTCGCGTTACATTTTAATCCATACATGAGAAATTGAAAACAAAACATCATCTCATACAAAAATCACCACTGTGTCACGTTTTTAGGGACACAAAATAAGACAACGAAAAAAATTCTGACGTACCCCATAAGGGCTTTTTGGTAGTTTAACCTTCGGCTACTTAATAATTGGGCATTTTCGCTAGAAGAGATACAAAAACTTATTTTTCTGAAACAGGTAAATTTTATGTTTTTCCTGCTAAGAATCACGAGCTCTTTCGATCCTACTAGAAGAAAAAAGTGTCCCAACTTTTTGTTTCTATTACGTAACCGTTTTCAAACACTTTTTACAGCGGTTACAAAGTGGGACCATTTTTTTCTTGTACTTTTTTCCTCCTAGATTGAAAGAACTCGTTATTCTGAGTAGGAAAAACATTAAATTTACCTACCTTAAAAATTTTTTTTGATCTCTTTTCGCGAAAATGCCCAATTATTGCATCAAACTAAGATACATAACTACCAAAAATCAACTCAACTATAAATTGACAGAAACCGCGAGCACCTCCACCTAAGCGACGAGGGCCTCGACGTGTCGCAGCGGTCGCGGCTCGAGGTGGGCAGCGAGCGGCGCCAGAGGCGCATCAAGAAGATCGCCGAGCTCGACAACAGGCTCTTCCGGTTCCGGGACTCTTTTGAGGATGTACCCAATGAGGTTGAAAAGGTAAAACACAAAATTTGTTTATAAGTTTTTAAGCTAACATGGTAATTTACATTATTAGTTTGACTTAGGGCTGATTTTTCAATCGCCAAATAAACCTATCCATTAGTTAAAATTATCACCATCCTTTTCTAAAATCATCAGTTAAAAAAGGACAGGGCTAACATTTATTTGACAGGTACTGTTAACTGGGGATTGAAAAATCAGTCCTTAGAATAGGATATTAAAATATTATCGAACCGAGTCATGAAGAAATAAATTTTGGCGAATAAACTTTTAAAAATGTTTAAACTTTTAAAAGAAGAAGAAAATTGAGCTGTTATTTTATTATATCATACTAATTTAATAAAAAAATATTTTATAAGCAAACCTTTGTGTGATCACTAGTATTTAGAACAAGTATCGATACATTAACATGAGTATGTCGATATAGGAAGTCCCTAGCTGTCAAGTTGTTTCGCCCCACGGAATCCGATGTCTATTGATAACTGTTGTTATGAGCATTTCTCCGAGCGTTTCAACCGCTGTGACATCAGTTGCAGCCTTATCACACGAATCCTTTGAGAGATGAGTTTTTGGATGTCTTGATATACTTAGTTGATAACTACATTAACTACCAAGATATCCTAAAAAAATATGAGTTATCCACGGAAATTGCGTAATAGTTGTGCCACCGAAGTTACCGCGGTTGAAACGCTCAAAGAATAGTACATTGTGGATCAAGGGAGGTAACTACGGAATTACTAACGAGAGTGTTAGAAGCTCGACGCCGTGAGGCGGAGGGCTAAGACTCGAGTTAGTATCCGCTTACCGAACGTGATGCATACAATATTTTTCATCACACTTGTCGACAAAAAATATACTATTATTAAATGACGTACTGACATTTCTATTACTCCGTAGGGAATGTCACTTTTCTATTACTCCTGCCACGCACGCAAACAATGGCGCGCTTAGACAGCAAGTGTAATGAAAATGTCTTTTTAGTACAGATGGTGCCTTTTTTAGGCTCTAGTGCGAGAAGTGTGTCATTTTACGTCAGGTTTGAAACTTCGGAGGGCCACCTGTACTAAAAAACGTCGTAAGAGACACGTGCAAAAACGAAATTCGTAACTGTCGATTTAAATTTAATGTAGGCCGTGTGGTGACGCCAGCAAGAATACATTTGTCACCACCCCAACTCCTCCTGCGGGTGTCGTAAGAGTCGACTAAGGGATTGAAGTGTCTCTTACCATTTTTGATAACGATTGATGATGGGCAACAGCGTCATCATAGTAGACACATTACTGCGATCGCCAATCCGCTTGCCCAGCGTGGCGATTATGGGCATTTACCTCCTAATGCGTCTATAAGCGTAGTTTAATAGGAGAGGCATTCGTCCAGCAGTGGACTATCGTAGGCTGATGATGTGATGATGTGTCGATTTAAAACACTCCCTATCGGTCAACAACATCAACATCGCCACTCGTTTCGAATTTCATGTTTTTCGCACTTGTGTCGTAACGTACTATTTACTATTATAGTCTTGTGGATTTACGAAACCGTACATTACAGGAGCCCGAAAAGAAGGAGCTAAAGAAAGCCGGCCGGATCCGCTGCGGGTTCTGCAAGAAGCGCCTCAGCATCGCCACCGTCCACACGTGCCGCTGCGGACACGACTTCTGCGCGCCGCACCGCTACGCCGAGGTGGGTATATACCCTATAACACAGAAGGAGCTACAGAAAGCCGGCCGGATCCGCTGCGGGTTCTGCAAGAAGCGCCTCAGCATCGCCACCGTCCACACGTGCCGCTGCGGACACGACTTCTGCGCGCCGCACCGCTACGCCGAGGTGGGTATATACCCTATAACACAGAAGGAGCTACAGAAAGCCGGCCGGATCCGCTGCGGGTTCTGCAAGAAGCGCCTCAGCATCGCCACCGTCCACACGTGCCGCTGCGGACACGACTTCTGCGCGCCGCACCGCTACGCCGAGGTGGGTATATACCCTATAACACAGAAGGAGCTACAGAAAGCCGGCCGGATCCGCTGCGGGTTCTGCAAGAAGCGCCTCAGCATCGCCACCGTCCACACGTGCCGCTGCGGACACGACTTCTGCGCGCCGCACCGCTACGCCGAGGTGGGTATATACCCTATAACACAGAAGGAGCTACAGAAAGCCGGCCGGATCCGCTGCGGGTTCTGCAAGAAGCGCCTCAGCATCGCCACGCCGAGGTGGGTATACAGGGTGGCCCATTCAAATCTGTCACTATGGGAAAGTCTGAAACTATAAGACATACGAAGATTTGTTCTTAGGAACCATGTCACCGATTGTGATAAAAAGAAAAACTGCATTCATACATTTGAAAAAAAAAACTGTACCCAGCCAGGGAATCGAATCCGGTTGTTTTGAAAAAAATTACTTACACTGTTTCTATTCAGATATCGTTTGTCCAAGTTTTAAGCAGTAAATGTCTCTAAGAAACATGATGTCTAAAATGAATGGAATTCATTATTTTCACGTACTAGGTGGTAGGTAGGTATTTATTTTATTAGGTGTTTATTGTGTAAATCTTAAGAATAAAAGTTTTTTTTTGTCATATTTAGCAACGCAGTTTTTCTTTTTATCAAAATCGGTGACATGGTTCCTAAGAACAAATCTTCGTAAGTATGTCTTATAGTTTCAGACTTTCCCATACTGACCGATTTGAATGGGCCACCCGGTATACCCTATTTTGACCTTGACCCCTCGTTGGGATCCCAACCTGAAGCCTCCAACATCGTAGCCAAGGTTACTAACCAACTATACTCTGTTTGGTTAGATATTTAAAAAAAGGTAAACAATCTTGCAGTATCTATTATTGAAAACTACAAGTAGAAAATAAGTTTTACCAAATATACATAATATAACAAGGAAATACAGTGATTTACATTGTTTTGATTCATTAAGTACCTAGTTTGGATTTTTAAATGCATTTTTCAATAAAAAGATACTGCAAGATTGTTTACCTTTTTTTAAATACCTAACCAAACAGAGTATAGGCTATGGAGGCTGACAAAATAGTAGTACTTACACTAGTACATATTACACTGAGGTCGGTGTATTATACCCACTGCGTATAGGTAGTTCCACGAGAGTTGAGGTCACACACACAACAACATGTCATGTAAACACAAGGGGGATTTTAAATTAGTGTTTTTTTTTTCGTACTGACAGCAAATCTAATAGCAGCTGTAAGATCGGCCAAAAACTTTGTTTAACGGATTTGCTTCAATATTTTGACGCAAGTCACGTTAAGTCATTCATTCATTCACTATTTTTTTTTGCAATTAGTACTTAATTTACATGTGTGTGATATCATTCACCTCAATTCTAATGAAACTACCTATGTACTGCAGGGGGGAGTGGTTCGGGTCCGAGTGTACTTCCATAATATGTACCGTAATATGTACTTGAGGAAGTACATATTACACGGAGATCAGTATGTACCCATTGTGTATACTAAAAGGGGGAGTGACCCGAGTTTGGGTGTACTTATTACACCGAGGTCGGTATGCACCCACTGTGTATACTGCAGGGGGTGTTTCCAGCGACGGAATATTATATAGACGAAGCTTTACATACAAAAATGCCTTTAAATAATGGCCCCAGCCCCATTGACACTGACTGCTATCCCCTCTCCATAAATATGTCCGCGCACCTTAAAATTATATCCAATACACAATTACGCGCTATTAAAAAAAAGTTGTGATTGGTTGATAAAAGTTTTGAATAGTTTTTATTCGGTAAGACAGAATTGTATGCGTCAAACCTCTTGCGCGGCGTTACAATATTATGACGTTGTCAAACCTTACTGGGATTATATTATGCAAGATGGAACCAATTCATATAAATATTATTTCGACCCGCATTTTTTGTTGAGATTATGTACGTCCATATAAAACAATAAGGTATATCCGTAATAAAGTATTTTTCAACACACTTGCTCCTTGCTCGTAACGTAGGTATTATTGAACTGCTATTACTCATAATCCAAGATATTAAACACGCGTGCTTTTTCATTACGTTATTGTTCTAGTGCGGTAATATCATAACCCGACCAAGTATATTTGCCAACATTTGCAAGTATTATGTCATGTAGATGAAGCATTTGAATTTAGTCATATTATGTTTATTTTTTAATTGAACAAAGAGTTGACATGTGGCAAAAATAGCGGAATCCAGAATATTTTTACAAAATACTATCAATTTTCGTAAATAAATAAATAAAATATTTTTCATCACACTTGCTGTCCAAGCGCGCCATTGCTTGCGCGCGTAGCGGGAGTAATAGAAAAGTAATATTCCCTAGGGAGTAATAGAAATGTCAGTACGTCATTTAATAATATTATGTCTTAAAACTTATTTTTTTGTCGGCAAGTGTGATGAAAAACATTGTATGCGTCAAGGGAGGTAAGAGGCGGAGGGCTTTTATGATTCGAGTTAGTATTCCGCTTACCTACCGTACTACAAATTGTGCATCCAAATTATCAAGTAATTATATTAAATGTAAAGTTATCGTATTTTTATTTTATGGGCATTTTCACTTCTAGGGCTACCCAATTAGCTTAACCCTCACAAAAAAAATACTTCGATGTCAGCTTTGTAACGACAATTAAGCATTAAATATTAACAAAATGTTTTTTTATCATTTAATCCAGGAAGAATACGCGTTTATGCAATATAAAAACATGAATAAAGTGGATTTACGTAAATAATTCATGCTTATTTGTCGAAACAAAACTGACATCGAAGTTAACTTTTTTGTGAGAGTTAAGCTAATTGGGTGTTCCTAGAAGTGAAAATGCCCTTATGATAATCGTTAATTATTCGCAGTTTTTTTTATATTGGCTGTTTGTCGATAAGATTGCTGCCTTACAAATTTGCGCACGTTTAAAAATTCCTTAGGTATGCGCGCGCCTTTTAAAAGTTACCATTGTATTTGTTATTCGGAGTGGAGTGAATTTCAATTGTATATTGCGTTTATTTATTTTTGTTGTGTTTACTGTTATTACTGTTATGGTGCTTTTATGTGAATTGTGAACTTCTAGTAATGAAAAAGAAAAAAATAAAATGGTTAAACGTAACTTTGGGATAGTACCTAAGTAAGTAGTAATTACCTAGCAACAAAGTTTAATAAAAGTGTTACTCACATCATCAGCCTATGTTAGTCCACTGCTGGACGTAGGCCTCTCCTATTAACTATGCGTATAGACGCATTAGGAGGTAAATGCCCATAATCGCCACGCTGGGCAAGCGGATTGGCGATCGCAGTAATGTGTCCACTATGATGACGCTGCTGCCCAACATCAATCTTGTAGAATGGTCAGTGACACTTTAATCCCTTAGTCGACTCTTACGTTTAAGAGGAGTTGGGGTGGTGACAAATGTATTCTTACTGCCGCCACCACACGGCAAAAAACAAGGGTAAATTAAATTATTTTTTTGTTCGAAAATAAAATTAATAGGTAGTTTACTTACTCATAGAAATGTTGCATAATCCTATCACCAATATGTAACTCAGTAACAAAAAGACACAAGTTACTATGAAATTAGTATAGTGATACGACATTTGGTTTAGCGTATTAGTCTATACAATAATCTGTTGCTTTAAATAATTATTTATCGTGTTCAGGATCAAACTTACGCATACCAATGGTTCCCATCTTCTTTCTTGTGATCCTTGGAGTTGGATTTATACCATTTTACTGCACAAGACGGAATTGTACGGGGGTTTTTGATTTTATTATTTTGTAGCAGCTGACATCCTATGTCACGGAAAATCTCTGTTGCACTAAAGCTGTCAAATTCAACCGCGGCACACTCAATCGTTCGCGGCACAGTCGTCGTGGGGTCATTTTTGAGCTCGAGTCAGGCTTCTATTGTATCTCTAGTTCGTTGGGTGTTTCGGGTTCGGGGTGTACATACACAAGTACATATTTAGACTGAGGTTGGTATATACCTACTGTATATACTGTGTGTGGGAGGGAGGGGTTGTCGGTATATCGACGACAACAACGTATAATGTGCAAAGTGGAGGTTTGTTCAAAATTTGAAGAATCTTGTACGTTTTTACCGTCGATATTAGAACGGTTCTTTTGCATGGAGAAAGAATCGGTATCCGATCCCTGGTGTCGTGTTATTTTATAAATGTTGTGTACAGTTCTTGTTAAGTTGCAGACTGCGTACGATTAAACTGAGCTATATTACTGTATGACAACTTATTCTGTGTCTGTAATTTGTTACAGTAACTTTCAAAAATAAAATAAATATTTACAGGTGATTTGGTAAAGATACCTATTTTCATGTAAATAAAAGAGTCACGGCGATACTCGCCCGGCGATGATAGCTCTAGTGTCTCTTTTATTTACACGAGTGCGTATCTTTTGTTCGTGTTTATAGCCGATAGCTCATAGCTTAGTAGCTCGCGGTGAGACCAGTGCCTAATACTGGACAACTTTTACTATGGAGCAAACTCAGAAATCTCCAAAAAAATTTTGGCTCTCAAAAATTTGGATCAAAAAAGACGATTATTTTTTAGATTTCGTGATACTGCAGGGGAACGTCCCAATTTGTTTTCAAACGAATTTTAGATTATGTTTATTCCCAATCGCTTACCTTTAATATTGATTAACAGGTGCACGGCTGCGCCTACGACTATAAGGCCAATGCGCACCACTACCTGCAGCGAGCCAACCCGCTCGTCTCCGCGCCCAAGCTGCCCAAGATATAGTCCACGTCACCACACGTCACTACGTCACTATAGCTCCACCACGTGACGAGTCTACACTATACACGTCACTATAGGACGAGGACCCGTTTCTCGAAAGCTTGAAACTTGTAATACAAGCGTCTCTTTTTATTTTAGCACTACAGGGTGTTACAAAAATGGTGATACAAGATATTAAAACATGAATCTATTAATGATTTTGAACAACTTTTACTATAGGACCAAATATGAAAACTCAAAAAAAAATCGACGCGCTCATACATTTTGGTCAACCTATCTTAACCCATTTCTATGGAAGTGTCATTTCTTTTCTTGAGTTTTCACATTTGGTCCCATAGTAAAAGTTGCTTAAAATAATTCATAGATTCATGTTTTATTATCTTGTATTACAAGTTACAAGCTTTCGAGAAATAGGCCCAAGATATAGCTCCACACTAACGTGACGCGTCTACGTCTATACACGTCACTATAGGACAAGGGACCCTTGTAACTTGTAATACAAGCGGAAGTCTCTTTAGGACAAGGGACCTGTTTCTCAAAAGCTTGTAACTTGTAATACAAGCGGAACTCTCTTTTTAGCACTATTAATTAGATAAGGACTTTCGCTTGCATTACAAGGGTGAATCAACTTTTTTCTATCTGTTATTGCGTTTGCCATGGTTACGGTCGCCTGAGTCACGCTGGTTTTATGCAAAATGAAGGTACTACAAACATGCTAATAGTCCATGTTTTTAGATGGCTCATCAAGGAATGGGTTTATTAACACCAGAAATGCATGTTTGCATAGTTTAATTATGCATAAAACCAGCATGACTCGGGCGACCGTAACCATGGTAATAACAGACAGAAAAAAGTTGATTCACCCACAAGTTACGAGCTTTCGAGAAATAGGCCCAAGATATAGCTCCACACTAACGACGAGTCTACGTCTATACACGTCACTATAAGTCCCACGATATGTCGATACGATTTACATACCGATGTCCCACAAGTAGAAACAGTGGGAGAAACTTGCCAGAAGTCGAGACTTTAAATGGGTCGTGGTTGCTAAGGATCGGTACAATGGATTTTGAATTTATTTGAGTTTAATACCTATTGTACGGATCCATATCAAACGAAGAGCTAATGACTGAAGCCCGATTCTATGCTATGCTACGCGTTAAATTTAGAATAAAAGAATAAGAATGGTTTATTTGGTGTCATACAATACAGAACAATAAATACAAGTATAAACTTGATTTGAACACCAAAAAAGATGCCACTCAGCGTTTGTCGTGTCATAATATTATGACACGGCGTTAGTTTTCAGGGCAACCGAGCTTATTAATTTCGCGCTATAAATTACAGTTCTCTGCCCCTGACGTGACATATACTAAACTATTGCAACTAGTTGATAACGTGAGTAAATAATGTCACGTCACGTGACCACGTCAGCAGGGCTCGGATACCGGTTTTTACTCCATACAAAAGAACGAAATCGAATTTCGTTCTTTTTTGTTCTTCGGTGTATCAATTCTTTGTTAATGGAGTAATTTAAAAATACGACGTTGGTAATTTCATAACATTTTGAGTACTACATAAAGAATATAAAACATTTAAAATATTGGGCTATTTCGAGGTTTTCGAAAAAAACCGGTTCCGAGCCTTGCACGTCAGTGGCAGATGATTACCTTCGTTGGGTCGCAACGAAGGTAAGTTCGCAGTCCTACCTGTAGTACTTATAGCCGTATAACATTTTTTTTGTCAGTTAGAACTGTGTTTCATTGCCTCGTATAATGTTCTAAATCAACTTTATTTACCCCTAAATTTCAATGATTAATTTTAAACAATTCACTTCTACTGCTGGGAAAATAAATAAATTACCTCCAATTTGACAGCTATACTCGTATTTGGTTGAAAATAGCAAATTGGTTGATGAATATTAGACACCTCCCTCCAAAATAATAGGCAAAAGGCCTAAAAAAAATAATCATGACTGTATAATCTATAGCAGCTTTTAGTATTTTTAAACCATCCACGACAAAAAAAAAAATCATCACACTTGCTGTCTAAGCGCGCCATTGCTTGCATGCATAGCGGGAGTAATAGAAAAGTGATATTCCCTAGGGAGAAATATAATTGTCAGTACGTTATTTAATAATATTTTGTCTTAAAACAATTTTTTTGTGGGCAAATCTGATAAAAAACATTGTATGCATCACGATCGGTAAGCGGAATACTAACTCGAGTCATTAAAAGCCCTCCGCCTACGGCGTCGAGCTTCTAACACTCGTTAGTAATTCCGTACTTACCTCCCTTGATGCACTATGTACTATTGTTATTATGACACAAGCATGAAGTTTCATTTATTCTTAATTTATTCGCGTTACATAGTTAAGAAAAGGGCTTCAACTATATTTCTTATTCGCTGAAGCAAATTGACGTAACCATTTCATTTCTAAATAAAATTCCTATAATTATAATTTTATGTTGTCTACAATTTATAGCCTTTATCGCAACGATATAAGGTCCATCAATTGTAAAATTATTTTGTCTTTACATTGGTAGTGTTAATTTGCCTCAGCGAATAGATCAAAAGTCAATATCGATCCGTCACCGATCCAAATATAACTAGATATCAAATGTAAATAGCTATCTTGACTAATCCTTCTCTACACAAGTTGGATCGGGCGGAATCGATCGCCTAGGTTATCGATCCGCTAGTAAAATGACTAATATGAAAACCCCATTATTATTGATTAGTTTTACACTCAACAACAATAACAGACAGGCAAATTGTGTACACTGTACAGTCTGCCAAAAATATGGTGTACGTTTTCTATTCCGTAGTAAAATCGAAAGGTGGTGTCATATTGTGAGTTGACTGTTCAAGGTAACATAGAAGGGCATATTATATCTACAGTAGTCTCTGGCAGGGTCGCGTTTTATAAGGTTACATTTTACAATTTGGCTGTTAGCCTCTCTTTCTAGCCAATATGTTAGTGCGTTAGAGAGGCAAACAGCGAAATTGTAAAATGTAACCTTATAAAACGCGACCCAGATATCAATTTATGACACTTGTATTCCATATTATAATCTAAAAGTCACTTGGAATTATTTAAATCCTAGTAGGCCTATCACGAACTTCGAAAATAGTGAAATCGAGCATCCATCACTGTCACTCCAAGGAATGCGTCATCAGTGTGACAAAGACAGATGCTCCAAATTTACCTCAAGTGTCAAAATTGGGGTTGTCTGCCGAGACTATAAAGAAATCATGTACAGTTCAATACAAAGATTAGGTAGGGTGTATTCGGGTAATTCTGAATGTCAAAATACGGTGGATAATTCTGATAGGTGATACTTAACCTTTCGTATGCCGCTGTAAAAAAAAAAAAATAATAATTACCTTGAAATTTATAAACTAAGACGGAGATTATGAGTGATCTTTCTGTGATTGTCGGAATTACCCTACCAAGGCACCTTATTCCAATTTTATCTTCCTGCATTGTAATAAATTGATACATCTCTTTGTGGTCGACTGTACACAAATTTTGTTGCTTGGTTCGTGTTAAATCTAACCTTGCCTGTAGTCTGAATGTTTTATTGTTGTTGACTGTAGATATAACTCGTTTGTCACCTCTGTCCAAAGGCTTATTTACTGAAATAGTTTCTGAACAGGACTATATCTAGTTTGAAAATGTCTAAAAACTCTGATAAATACTAATAGTATGTTGAATTTTGAACTAGGTAGGTACTACTACAAAGATGTATATATCGTCGGTTGACAACCAAAACTCACTAAGTAACAAATACCTACTTGAAATAAAGCTCGTATCTCAAGTCTGATTTAACGCTGACATAAGAGGTTGCTAAAGAGTAGTGACAGTTTCTATAGTGAGTTTTGCTTGTCAACCGACGATATATTTTTGAGTACCCTAGTCGCTTCGTTATATCTGACTTGAGGTGTCAAATGAGTTAATATTCAGCCTAAAAAGCTTTTCGATTGCCGATTTTTTTACATTCAGCGATCGAGAAGCAATATTACCGCCACGTTTATTATTAACTATTTCGAGCGGGGTTCAAATGACCAGTTCTATATTAAATGTTCTTGTCATATGGTTATTGTTAAGCTGTGTGCCCACGAGTGGACTCACTCGGTGTGCACGGGTTATTCCCATCCGTTACCACCCATCTGACTTAGAATAATTTAAATCATAGTAGGCCTATCGAGCATCCATCTCTGTCACTTCAAGGAAAGCGTCATCGGTGTGACAAAGACAGATGCTCGAAATTAGACATAAGTGGTAACAATTGAGATTTTTTCCCACGTGTTACCACTAGAGTACTTGGTGGTAACTACTGGGATTTTTTTCCCACGTGTTACCACTAGAGTACTTGGTGGTAACTACTGGGAATTTTTTTCCTACCTGTTACCACTAGAGTACTTGGTGGTAACTACTGGGATTTTTTTTCCTACTTGTTACCACTAGAGTACTTGGTGGTAACAACTGGGATTTTTCCCACATGTTACCACTACAATATTTGGTGGTAACTGGGAAAAATAAATCACAGGAATTTTTATTCCCATTTGTTCAGGTAACAGGTGGGAAATAATTCCCAGTTGTTACCACTGGTGTCAGATGGATGGTAACAGATGGGAATAACCGGTGTGCACTCAGCCTTAG
>JALPQI010020483.1:0-20928 GCA_025490895.1 Thaumatotibia leucotreta | reverse complement strand
ATTTTTTCTGTTTGGCTCGTTGTTTGGCCTCTTTGAGTAAGTACTTATTGTGAGTCGAGAGATGATCATTCACGTATATTCGATTTTGGCTGGTATGGTATCCTATGTCAGAAGCTTTTATATTTTTTACTTTACGCAGTGACGCCATGAAGTCATCCTTCTTGTAACGGGCTTGCATCTTTACAATAATAGGTTTAGGTATGGTCCCATCCAAGTCATTTCTAATGGCTACACGCGTTACGAAGTCAATGTCAGTATTCGTGTTAAGTGAGTAACCACTCAGTGCAGCCAGTGACTTCAGAACAGTGAACAGGTTTTCTCCCTTGGTTTCCGGCACGCCCATTGATTTGTATGTTAGACCGCCTAACCCACTGTTCATTTCTACGGGAGTCGCTAATGACATCGCCTAATGCCCTTTTCATCTCGTCCAATTCAGTTTTGCACCCCTCCAGTGCGGTAACTCGAGATTCAATCGTGCTCAATCTGCCAGATAAGTCTGTTAATTTGGAGTCAATACTGCTCCTCATCTCTGCAATGTCACTCTTAACTTGAGACAAATCTGATTGTATTGACTGGATAGCTGAGAATTGAACCTGCAATGCTGATACTTTAGTTAGTATATCGTTTAGCACCGCTTCAGGGCAAGATGTTACAACTGAACTATTATTTTGAGATATATTTCTATAATAGGAATTCGGCGGCGTAACTAACAAATCACTGTTATCTGTTCCAATTGCGAGTGCGGCCCCGCCCGCAACGTGCGAGTCATCCAATGACATGACGGAGTCGTCAATAGCTGGCTTTCGTTGCGCTCGTTGGACGGGGGTGTCATCATTCCTTCGGCGGCGCGAATTGACCGATGTACAAAAGGAACATAACCACGTTTGTTTTATGATTAAAGCTTGCTCTGGAGTTATTTGTAAGCAATGCAAGTGGTAAAGTCCATCGCAAGCCGTACACCGCAAATAATCATTGTTAGTGAACGAACGATCACAGGATTGACACGACGACATTTTGTAAATCTGACTTCTATTCACTTGTTTCTAAGGTCCAATATTGCAGTTTGTCGCCCAACTAATTGTGACGTTGAACTAGTATCGCAATTTCGCGTTCGCTCGCTCAAGCATTCATGGCGCAGCGGTAAGGCGCGCGACTCGGACGCCGGAGGTCGGGAGTTCAAATCCTCACAAAGACACAAAAAATTATAATATGTTGCACAGCACTCCCGCACGACACCTCGTTCACAGTAGATTACGTCACTAGATTCACTTCGCACTTTAGAGCGGGATATCCGACACTTAACAATATGGCCGACGGGCTAAGTTCGACTTGTCCCATGCAAGACAAGGAGGTACCGAGAATTTAAAACTTCCAAACTACAAAGAATAATGCAAATAAAAATTAAATTCAAACAATTGCAGCAACTCATGCAACACACGTCCACTCTGAGCAACGGTGTGACGCAGAAAAAAAGTTTTTCGTTAGAGAATACGAATTTCGTACATTAAACGTCAAGCTCTCGACGCAGTGTAGTTTCAGCTCACGCCGCAGTCGTCGCCGAGCGCTAGTGTCGTTTAAAGTACATGAGTGAATACCATTTTTACGCTCGACATTGCCGCAGCGCTGATACAGAGCTGACAGCAAGGCGGTTTCCTGAGTGAATAACACTGCAGGCCATCGCGCTCGCTACAATATGTCAGAAGGTACCAGCGCGATATAGTGCATTACGAATCAAGTAAAACCTAACGTATCCTTTTCTTTCCAACTCATAGTACGGCTACTGATTTCTCAAAGATCCCACCATCAGACCCCGACTTGGTGCCAACGGGACCATCTCAGGCTTATACTCGTTAGTTCACAATTCTCCGAGATATCGAGTTTACATTAAAAAAAACAGTCGAATTGAAAACCTCATTGTTTGAAGTCGGTTAAAAACTTGTGTATATCGTAAGAAAATAATAAAAATGCATGCAATTGGAAGGATAGCGGGTGATTCAATTTTATAACTCCGTACCGCGGAATTTAATTAACCTTCTTATGAATTATTCGCCCCTGCAGCTTGGGAACCGTTAAGTTCGCAAATCCGAGTTTTAATTATATAGAACTTCGCTGAATCGGATTTCGCTGGAAACAACCCGAATTTATTTTAGCTGCGAGCTATTTCAACGTATCGTATCAGTTTTATTTCTAGGAGGTCTGGGATATTCCAGGTATATTAGGTAACTTTTAAAATTGGACTGAACAAATATAGCAAATAGAATAATTTAATTAGATGGCCTCTGTAGCTCATTCATCATCATCAACCTATGATAGTCCACTGCTGGACGTAGGCCTCTCCTATTAACTATGCGTATAGACGCATTAGGAGGTAAATGCCCGTAATCACCGCAAGCGGATTGGCGATCGCAGTAATGTGTCCACTATGATGACGCTGCTGCCCATCATCAATCATTTATCAAGTAATTGTCAGTGACACTTCAATCACTTAGTCGACTCTTACGACACCCGCAGGAGGAGTTGGGGTGGTGACAAATGCATTCTTAATGCCGTCACCACACGGCCGCTCATTGGCCAAATAATAAGGGTCAGGAGTAATTTTTCTAAGAAAATATTGCTAATAACCTAATTTCAAACAGATTTTTAAAATGTTTACAGGATAGGTGGACTATTAATATAATTAAACGGTTAAACTTACGTGTATTACCTCATAATTACGCGCAATATGATTCGGAGAGCCTAGGTCTCCATTAAGTATTTATTTATTTATTTATTTAATCTTTATTGCACAAAAGAAAACCTTAATATACAAAAGGCGAACTTAATGCCAAAAGGCATTCGCTACCAGTCAACCTTAAGGCAAAGCAGAGAAGTTGTGGGCGGTGCTATACAAGATTACTTACTATCAATGAAACTACCCTACGCCTACGACACAAATATTCTTACTAAAATAACATATGCATGCAATACATAATATAATAGATAATATATATAAATGAATACATAATATAAATATATATTTATATATATGTATATAAATAAAGATGAAATGTGTGATAATTTGAACCTAGTTATTTAATCCTTTAATCTGCTAGCAAAGAAAGCACGGACAGAATGTTTGAAGTATTAGTCCAGTCCAGTCTTGATGGAGACCTAGGCTCTCCAAAACATGTCGCGCGTAGTGACGAAATACACGTAACAAGTTTAACCGTTTGATTATAATTATTATGTCTCATCATCATCATCATCATATCTGCCGAAAGACGTCCACTGCTGAACATAGACCTCATCAAATATTGCCATATGACCGGTCCGGTACCACCCGCATCAAGTGGACTGCTGTGACCTTCACCAGGTCATCAGTCCACCTTGTGGGGGGCCTACCCACGCTGCGCGTTCCGGTACGTGGCTACCATTCGAGAACCTTCCCGCCCCAACGGCCATCGGTTCTACGCGCAATGTGCCCCGCCCACTGCCACTTCAGTTTATTTAGCCCAGTGCCATTATGTTTCCCGTGGAATTCATTTGTGATCGGTTTAGGAATATTGTGTGGAATTTCCCTCATTGTTTGGTAACAGCGAATGTAGTCTCTTTAAGTCTTACGATAGGTACTCTCAAATCAACAGCTTTCCTAGTCAAATAATAGCTATAGTTGGAAGTAACCCTGACCGCGACCCCGAACCTGGAGGTCCCGAGATCCAATACCGGAATGGTATTTAATAAAATCTTATGCGTTGATCACAAATATTTGACCTCATTCCTAGGCCTAAGAGTAGTCTAACTCACAATGTTCATCCTATAAAAGGCTAAGGCTATAATTATGTATTAGTAATATTAGGTTAAAATATGTTTATGAAAACTAGTTGTAATCGTTAATTGATCAATTCTAAGCTCATACTAACTATTAACTAAGGCTCGATTTCACCAAACGTTTATTCGAAGAATAATAATGCTTACTCTCGGATAGTAATTTGACACATTACTCTTCATTTTAAACAGAGTTTGAAGCTATCAATCTGATTTACCGCATTTCCCATATCTCGCACTCAATCTCGCACAACTCATCTCGCACTTACTATAAAAAATGTTTTAAAATCTAGTTTATGGTTTGAGCATTCTACATAAATTATTTGTTGTTCTCTATTTAGGCTGTGTCATGTCAATTACAAGGAATTACAAAAAAAGGGTACCACACGGCACCCTCGGCTGTAAGAATACATTTGTCGCCACCCCAACTCCTGCGGGTGTCGTAAGAGTCGACTTGTAATATCTCCAATATGGATATTATAAAAAAAAAACAAAGACTTGACACGGTGGGTTTAAGTCACATAAATTGGGAAACTTAAAGTATCCAGAATCCCCAATCTTAACCTACTTCAGTTGTGGGATGTTCACAGTTATAGGAAGTCAAGTCACACGGACCTAGCAGGCCGTTAAAACAATGAGACTAAAAAGAAGTTAACAACAGGGTGTGGGTTGTCGGCCCTCCAAGGGTTGAGCCTCGCTGGAAAATATTTAAAATAAAATGGACGCCTTCTCCAGCGAAACTCTTGCTTGTATATGACAAGATCAATCAAGCAAAACAATTGAGCAACTTTTATAAAAGGTTTATTTTATACTTAAATACAAATCCCTCCCTCTTGGGAATTTCAAAATTTATAACCCGGGTATCCGGAATTAACATACAACTTGTTGTAACCTTAAAGGTAAACTTAAAAATTAAATATTTCTGTTAAACACTTGGGTGTCGAGGGTAAAGAGATTTCACACCTTATCTTCAACCTGGTATCACGTTAATAAAATAAAATTAGATAGGCTTATTTGTCCCTTTTAGGTAGTGAGTACGTATTTAAAAAAAATAAGGAAAGGATATCACCCGTGTATGCTGTGTGTAGGTGTGTGGTGTAACTTCGTCTCCTGCTGGTTCGAAACAAGCCCGTAATGCGGTCAGGAAACACAGGCTGCGGGCACCGGTTGTACAGGAAATATAGGTCCTCGACAAATACAGTAGGAGACGCAGATGAAAAACCACCAGCGTTGAACTTCTTGATAAAAATAGAAGGTAGTAAAAAAAACTAGTAACAAAAAAAAAACCCTGGAACAAAATGAGTCCAGTTAATATCCTAATTGGACAAATTACCAATTATTCTTAATCGCAACCCAGTCGTTATGACGTGGAGTCGTATCAATAGTCACTTACCAGTTTATTAGCTGGGCTTCTATTGTACTTTGCTAACAAAATGGTTCCCGTGAGGGTAATACGTCCTCAGATAAAGTGGTGCTAAAATAAGACAAAAAGACACACGTTAACCAACAGGAAATAACCTACAAGGTTAATTCATTATTCCACAGCAAACAGACACTGTAACTTACCGAACGGTACTGACTTCAAATCTTAATGGGTCATTTCTTTATTAAAACTAATTATGCCATGATCGGCTGACACGATGCTAAGTTAGGTTACATTGTGGCGCGGCTGCAACAAAAATACACGAAAGATATTAACCACGGATCCGCAACCATATATGCTACGGCCTTTTAACACCTTGTTACAAATGAATTCTCACCATTTCAAAACGAGGACTCCGAAAAAACCAATACCGCAAGATCACATCTCGAAGGCGGTTTACGAAGTGACAAAGCTCTTCCAGGTTCCATCCGGCGAGGAAGAACCATAGACAAAATCGATCTTTCTAGAACGATTTGTATATTCATAATTACCAGACAAATGAAATATTCAAAATTAATTCCAAAACGAATTTTCGGATTACCATAAACCATTTAAAGGTAAAATACTAAATTAGAAAATATAATATATCGCCCGCAACAGTACGGCACGTCTATGAAGACCTTTATATGCGCAGATATCCTATCTGTGACTTAGCCTGTGACATTTGTCAACAATGACATCTAATCTTTCCGGCGTAAACAAACCAGAACGCAATCATTTATATATCCTAAAAGGAAATCTAGCCTTCGATAATCAAAGGAATAGTTTCAAAACGAACAACAATACAATAGTGAAGTGTTGAAATGGATAACCAACTTATGACGGTGGCTACACCATATAACACAATGCAGGAATTTTCCCCTTGGAAACGCTCAGGTAATTTCTCCTTATTTCTCTCTTATGTTTGAAACAACAGAAAGAAATGCCTAATTAACCATCTAAACTTCATTAGGAGTGCCCTGTGAATACAAATTTCCAAATAGGTACTCCAAATATGAAAGATTTTATTTATTCAACTTGGGTCATATAGTGAGAAAAAAAAATGATATAAAACTTTAATCTTTTAACACTGCAAAGTGTTACAGTTCATCCTTAGTTGGGTAAAAAAAAATTACAAATTTTAGAATAAAATTTTAATTTTTTTTTTTAGAAATAAGATACTATTTGATAGATATAGAACATACAAATTATCCAAAATTATGAAAGCATAAGCGGGAATATTATTGGCACTGTAAGCGATTAATCGTGGGCAATGAGAGCATGTTAACTTTTAGTGTGGATCTAGGGGAAGGATCAAATAAGCAGGAGCCAAAGCAGGTAAGTTAATTGATTGCGGTAAAAGCAGTCAGTAGGCGGATGAAGAGGGTTAGAGGTTAATGAGGATAATAGATATAAGAATGGTAGGACATTTGATATATATATAAGTTAGTTTTTTTTTTTAAAGAAAAGGAGACATATTTGAATTTCGGTCTACGACGGAACTTAATAAGTGACATTGAGGAGGACAATGAAAACTTAACAACGTATTACTACCAGAACAAACTTCATGCATGTGCATTTATTTATCACTTGGTAATTTATTATAAGGATGCTTATTTTATCATCTTAATTATTACCGGTATGGTTATTTATCAACTAATGCTAATTACTATTGGGATGCTATTTATCAACTAATGCTAATTACTATTGGGATGTTAATTATCAACTAGTGCAAATTACTCTTTGGACGAGTTACTTATCAACTAACGCAAATTACTATTTGGATGAGTTACTTATCAACTAACGCAAATTACTATTTGGATGGCCATCCGAAACTAAGACTTTAAACTAGAACTAATGGAGGACTTAGGGTCACCATGAAAACTAACATGTTAATTAGTACTGGTTTTACATACTAAGATTGTGACATTTTAACTTTTACTTTATTAAAGATTTGCCTAATTGTTTGTATGCTAGGTAATATGAGAATGGCTATTTGCAACTAGCGAATTTTCATATACCCGATTTTGAAATGCATGGTTTGTCCTTGACAAACATAACTGGAAAGAAACACTCTTTATTCCTTTCAGCTAATATCCTATACTTAGAGTCAACTTCTTCAAAGTTTTCTCCTATAGGGACAGAATATACCTTGATTATAAACAAAGGTTTAGTTTAGTAGAGATTATTTTAATTTATATCTTTATAAGGATACAGAATATTTAGATTTGTTTAACAAAGTTCCCCTACCTACATCTTTATTAGGATATAATAGGGAAAAATATTGAACTGGTCCGTATGCATCCGGTACCAAAAGTAAGGTAAATATAAAATTATATTCCTTAGAGTGACAAGGCAGCAGAAAGATATTGGTTTCCTATGGACGAGAGACGATTACCGTTGTGGAGACGGCTCGGCTTCGCCAGGGCGGACTATATCTTTTATATGGAAGTTACCTAAAAGCTTTCCTTCTAGGGATTTTAAAGTATAAACTAATGGTCCTAATTTCTTGTAAATGACACATTTGTCATACCGGGGAGCTAGCTTCGCCGAAAAATGCTTAGCAGCGTTGGACAATGGAAAACATCTTTTATATACGATCTGGCCTTCTTCCAATTCTACGTGACGCTTCCTCATGTTGTAATACCTAGCATTACGTTCATGGGATGCTAACAACGAGTTACGCACCTTTTGGAAAATAGATTTTAACTCTTTTAGCTTATCTGAAAAAGAATAACTGGTATCAAGGTGTAGGGCGTTTTGGTCTAAAGGACCGTCATCATTGTACAGAGAGCCTTCCAGGATCATTTGACGACCATGTGTTAAGAAATACGGGGTGTGTTTGGTGACCTCGTGTTTGGCGGTGTTGAGAGCACATTGTATCTCCGTTACATTCTTATCCCAATTGCGGTGATCAGAACGCACGTAAGAAGCAATGGTTCTTACCAGCTCGCGGTTCACTCTTTCCGTTTGATTGGTCTGAGGATGATATCTAGGGTTATAAAATATATGGGGAACACTATATTTAGTCATCAAATCTCTAAAATCCTTCGAGGTAAATTGAACACCATTGTCACAAAAAATGTATTTGGGTACCCCGTGTACCAGAAAGATTCCTTTCTCCACACATTTAACTATTGCCTTCGCAGTTATGGTACGGAGTGGAAATAAAGTAACATATTTACTAAAGTAATCAGTACACACGAACAGGTACTGGTTTCTTAAATAAGAAGGAGGAAATGGACCAAGTATGTCACAAGAGATTGCTTCGCCTGGTGACGAAACACGTCGGGGAGACCCCATAAGACCAGGTCTAGCTAAATTTACAGGTTTATAAGTCCTGCAAGTTTCACATAAGTGAACGTATTCCTTAACGTCTTGAAAAAGTGTTGGCCAAAAATAATTATCTGCTATTCTCGAATGCGTCTTGGCTACCCCAAAATGACCAGCGGTAGGATGATCATGATTCCTATTAAGTATCTCTTTCCGTTTCTCGTAAGGTACTACCAACTTCCAGTCGAATTGATCTGTTAGGCGATATTTATTCTTCGAGTAACGGAAAAGCTTATTCTCTTCTATTTTAAAATTAGGAAACAAAGAGGGTTTCTCTGATACCCTTTTGAATAGGTCTTGGTACCATGGGTCTTGGGATGAAAGTACATAAATAGCATTCAGATGGATCCGGGAAAGGCAGTCAGGTATGACATGTTCTTTACCCTTCCGGTGTATAATTTCAAAGTTAAACTGACTAAGCCTGCATGCCCAACGGTTCAGACGACCCGATGGATTTTTTAAATTAGTGAACCATTTTAACGATGCATGGTCTGTTACTATATAGCACTTCCTACCCTCCACGTATGCTCTGTACTGTTCTAATGCGTAAATTATGCTGAGGAGCTCACGCTCAGTAGCGGAATAGTTTGTCTCAGGCTTATTAAGCGTGCGACTACAATATGCGATGGGATGGTCTACACCGTCATATTTTTGCATGAGTACGGCTCCGATAGCATAGGAAGATGCATCCGTATGGATATAAAAGTCATTGTCAAAATTAGGACATTTAAGGATAGGTGCTGATATTAAAGCAGACTTAAGTAAATTAAATGAATCATTTGCTTCATTAGACCAAACAAACTTTACATTCTTACTCGTTAGCCGTGATAGGGGACGAGCTATTTTAGAAAAATTGTTTATGAAACGACGGTACCAACCGCACATTCCTAAAAAACGTTTTACAGCCTTTGCATCATCCGGAATAGGAAAATCCAGAATGACATCCACTTTAGAGGGATCAGTTCTAAGACCGTACCTATCAATGAGGTATCCAAGATATTTTAGTTCACTTCTACAAAATAAGGATTTCTTCATATTAATTGTCAAATTGGCAAATTTAAGTTTCTCATATACGGCTTTCAACAAACGAAGATGTTCATCAAAATCGGAAGTGCAAATAATAATATCATCAATATAACAGAAAACTTTATTATCGAATTCTGCCGAGAAAAGAGTATCCATTAAACGTTGCATCGTCGCAGAAGCTCCGACTAAACCAAAACACATGCGGTTATAATGAAACAAACCTTTACCAGGGACCGTAAAACTAGTTTTCTCTTTTGACTTTTCGCTTAATGGAATTTGATGATAAGCAGCACTTAAATCCAAAGAAGTTAGGAATTTTGCATCACGCAAATTATCTAGAATATAATGAACGTATGGAACTGGGTATGCGTCCGATTTCGATACCGAATTTAGTTTTCGGCTATCCAGACATAGTCTCATATCCCCGTTAGACTTTTCCACCATAACAACAGGAGAATTCCACGGTGAGTGAGAAGACTCTACTATCCCTGCTTTCAACATACGATCTACTTCATTTTCTAAAGCTTCCTGTTTTAAAGGACTCAGACGATAGTATTTTTGTTTTATAGGAGGAGAATCCCCCGTGTTTATAATGTGTTCAATTAGATGAGTTTTCCCTAAACCAACTTTATCAGTATCGATTTGGTCATATAATGTTTTGGTAGCTTCCAACTGAGCTTTTTGCTTTTGAGATAAACCATCATACGTTATCAAACCAGTATCAGAACGTGACATATCAAGACTGTCCAAAAAATGTTCATCACCTTTAGGAATATCCGTAATCAATCCCGGCGCTAATTTGTATGCACGCCAAAAATTCAAACCTAGTACGATAGGTTGAGCTATTTGAGGATGAATATCGAAATGAATTAATTTAACTTCGCCTTTATAATTTATAGGCAGTAACATAAATTGAGTACACACTAAACGGTTGTTGTTAGCTACGCGAATCAAGATTGGTTTTTTATGTGTCTGAATAGAAACACCACCCGTCGCGAAAACCAGATGGCTATCTTTACCTAGAAAACTGGTACTAGCACCAGAATCCAACAAACCTCGAAAATTTAAACTCAGAATATTCAGGTGAGCATAAACTCTGTCATCTCCCTCAGGAGGATTAAAAAATATTGTCTTTCCGGCGTGAAAGGGAGCAGAAGGGTTATAGCTGTTAGTTTTAGAAAAGACAACTCTTCCTAGTTTTTTTTGCTTGGGATTACATTTAGTACAGGCAGGAGTGCGTACTCCTTTTTCCCCGCACTTAAAACAAACAATATCTTGGGAAATTCTACAAGCTTTAGTCGTGTGATTAGTTCTACCACAACGGAAACACTTCATATGAGAAGAGCCTTGTGCCAATGAGGCAACAAAAGCTTTTGAAGAATTGAAGGGACGCGCAGGAAACCTACGACGATCATCATTAATCACTCTAGGGGCACTAGAAGTAATGTTTTCAGAATTCTTACTCAAACTAGGTTCAATAAAGGAATTAGCCTTAACCTCGGCTAACTCTATCCGCTTGCAGAGCGTTTTTAATTGTTGAATGGAAGCAACATCATGTAAAGCGAGGTTCTTTGAATATTCCGGCCGAATGTTCCGCATCAGAGTGTCCAGTTTCTCCTGCTCCGGAATCTCCTTGGTAAGTCGTTCGTACATGCCTAAAACTGTAGAAACAAAATAAACTATGGTTTCCGATTTGGCCTGAGTTCTTGCACGGATCTCCTGTAACAATTGATAATCTAAATCCGGGATATCAAATTCCTCTCTTAAAGCAACGGTGACATCCTTATAGGAACGAAGCTGGGTGCGCTGAGACCGGAACCAAGACAAAGCAGGTCCTTCAAGAATTTCGGGAAAACCCCTATAAATCCTATCTTCTGATATACGCCTAGCAATCCGCAACTCTTCCAGCCTAGTAAGAAATGAACGCACACACGTATCACCTTTAAATTTCAAATTCAAAGAATTTATATTAAAAGTCTTATCCGGTTTAATTATGATTTCTCGAATTACTCGAGTTTCATTGGAAGAATGGTCATCACCTTCAGAATCAGATGATGCCGAAGAATTACCATCATTCAACCGAGTTACAATGGTATCTAACATCGTCTTTAAAAGTTGAACCTCCTCGGTTTCATCTAAACGAGAAAGACGGCAAATAAGATATTTGCAACGGGAAGACAAGCGATCTTTAGCTGACACGGACAACTCTTCTTTAATCTCCTGTTCAATTTCTTCTGCTTTCCGTTGACAAACATCTAGTTCTAACGCAGGGTTGCTTTGTATTAAATCTTGGAATTTTAGGCTACCCTTATTAGCAAGTGCAGCAGTCTGCTTCAGCGCCTGACACAAACTAGATCTACGCGAAACGGGATTAACCGGAAGTTTCCGAATCGCCAACTCATGTGTTATTTCGTCTTTGTGTAGGTGAGTGATTTTACAACCCGCATTTAGAAAATCCATATTTAAAGTTAAATTCAAGTAAGTTTTAAAAATTAGAAACTCAAACGGGTTAAAGTTTTAAGTTTAAATTTCTTTTCCCTCAATAAAGAAAGAAGTACAAAATAAGTATCACATATTTATAGAGGAGTAACAATAAGACCTCTTTTAACTTAATCTCAGAAGAGTGTTGAGAAAATCTCAAAGTGTGGTATTACATTCAGAAAAACCTTTGAGCTTACAAGCCCAAATGCTTCTTTACCACCTATCGTAATAAAACAATATTCAACTAATTTACCATTAGTTTTTTTAACGAATGACCGTAACTTAAATACTAGTACGCAATACAATACCCATTCGCACCACTATAAAATCTTAAAATTAACAAAACGTTAGTTGCTTGATCCTGTCATATACTCCTTGGACCTTTCTAAATATTCTAGAATAATAAGTTCTATAAAACAGGCCACATGTTGGGTACGCCACTGTAATATCTCCAATATGGATATTATAAAAAAAAAACAAAGACTTGACACGGTGGGTTTAAGTCACATAAATTGGGAAACTTAAAGTATCCAGAATCCCCAATCTTAACCTACTTCAGTTGTGGGATGTTCACAGTTATAGGAAGTCAAGTCACACGGACCTAGCAGGCCGTTAAAACAATGAGACTAAAAAGAAGTTAACAACAGGGTGTGGGTTGTCGGCCCTCCAAGGGTTGAGCCTCGCTGGAAAATATTTAAAATAAAATGGACGCCTTCTCCAGCGAAACTCTTGCTTGTATATGACAAGATCAATCAAGCAAAACAATTGAGCAACTTTTATAAAAGGTTTATTTTATACTTAAATACAAATCCCTCCCTCTTGGGAATTTCAAAATTTATAACCCGGGTATCCGGAATTAACATACAACTTGTTGTAACCTTAAAGGTAAACTTAAAAATTAAATATTTCTGTTAAACACTTGGGTGTCGAGGGTAAAGAGATTTCACACCTTATCTTCAACCTGGTATCACGTTAATAAAATAAAATTAGATAGGCTTATTTGCCCCTTTTAGGTAGTGAGTACGTATTTAAAAAAAATAAGGAAAGGATATCACCCGTGTATGCTGTGTGTAGGTGTGTGGTGTAACTTCGTCTCCTGCTGGTTCGAAACAAGCCCGTAATGCGGTCAGGAAACACAGGCTGCGGGCACCGGTTGTACAGGAAATGTAGGTCCTCGACAAATACAGTAGGAGACGCAGATGAAAAACCACCAGCGTTGAACTTCTTGATAAAAATAGAAGGTAGTAAAAAAACCTAGTAACAAAAAAAAACCCTGGAACAAAATGAGTCCAGTTAATATCCTAATTGGACAAATTACCAATTATTCTTAATCGCAACCCAGTCGTTATGACGTGGAGTCGTATCAATAGTCACTTACCAGTTTATTAGCTGGGCTTCTATTGTACTTTGCTAACAAAATGGTTCCCGTGAGGGTAATACGTCCTCAGATAAAGTGGTGCTAAAATAAGACAAAAAGACACACGTTAACCAACAGGAAATAACCTACAAGGTTAATTCATTATTCCACAGCAAACAGACACTGTAACTTACCGAACGGTACTGACTTCAAATCTTAATGGGTCATTTCTTTATTAAAACTAATTATGCCATGATCGGCTGACACGATGCTAAGTTAGGTTACATTGTGGCGCGGCTGCAACAAAAATACACGAAAGATATTAACCACGGATCCGCAACCATATATGCTACGGCCTTTTAACACCTTGTTACAAATGAATTCTCACCATTTCAAAACGAGGACTCCGAAAAAACCAATACCGCAAGATCACATCTCGAAGGCGGTTTACGAAGTGACAAAGCTCTTCCAGGTTCCATCCGGCGAGGAAGAACCATAGACAAAATCGATCTTTCTAGAACGATTTGTATATTCATAATTACCAGACAAATGAAATATTCAAAATTAATTCCAAAACGAATTTTCGGATTACCATAAACCATTTAAAGGTAAAATACTAAATTAGAAAATATAATATATCGCCCGCAACAGTACGGCACGTCTATGAAGACCTTTATATGCGCAGATATCCTATCTGTGACTTAGCCTGTGACATTTGTCAACAATGACATCTAATCTTTCCGGCGTAAACAAACCAGAACGCAATCATTTATATATCCTAAAAGGAAATCTAGCCTTCGATAGTCAAAGGAATAGTTTCAAAACGAACAACAATACAATAGTGAAGTGTTGAAATGGATAACCAACTTATGACGGTGGCTACACCATATAACACAATGCAGGAATTTTCCCCTTGGAAACGCTCAGGTAATTTCTCCTTATTTCTCTCTTATGTTTGAAACAACAGAAAGAAATGCCTAATTAACCATCTAAACTTCATTAGGAGTGCCCTGTGAATACAAATTTCCAAATAGGTACTCCAAATATGAAAGATTTTATTTATTCAACTTGGGTCATATAGTGAGAAAAAAAAATGATATAAAACTTTAATCTTTTAACACTGCAAAGTGTTACAGACTAAGGAACTGAAGTGTCACTGAGCACTATTTGATAAATGTGGATGATGGGCAGCAGCGTCATCATAGTGGACACATGACTGCGATCGCCAATCCGCTTGCCCAGCGTGGCGATTATGGGCATTTATCTCCTAAATGCGTTTATACGCATAGTTAATAGGAGAGGCCTACGTCCAGCAGTCGACTATCATATGCTGATGATGATGAATTGATGACAAGAAAAGGATTTCAAGAGTCCTTAACAACAAAAATCATAAGCGGCCACTCATTAACGCACAAAATGGCGCCATATTTTAAAGATGGAACATTTAAAACAGTTAAGCGAAAAAGGGTCGCCGTAAGTTCTGTTTTACTGGCGTACTTTTAAAAAATGTTTTGAATAAATGGCAGTTATGCGCATTCGGCGAAGTAAGCAAGAATTTTATAATTAGGGGTGAATTCACCAAAGCTGGCACGAATGGAATGAATGAAATACAGTGTGTTACCATAATACAGGCTTTTATTGAAATCGAGGAATGCGATGCAGATTTTTAGCCAAACGGTGACGGTTATTTGATTCAAAACTCTAATTTTAAATGTAATTAACTTTCTAAGAAAAGTTTATTTAGAAGCAATGTACGAGTACGTCAAAATGAATCGTTAATTTGCACTTGACAATGACAGATCGCAGCTACTCGCAACGTTCGACAACTAAGGAATACACGTGCTACATTGCTCGTTCGGTGGAAATTAACTTAATTGTACGGTTAATTTAATTATTTGTCAAAAGTTAAACATGCGTATTATTACCCATTTTCGTAAAAGCCTGGGTCATGGTGACACAGTGTATATTATTGTGTCGTATGCGGCCCAGCTATGCTGTATCTAATGCCTGACATCCACATAGATACTTCCTGTCACTTACCTACTCGATCTATTCGTATCAGCTTTGGTGAATTTATTTACCTGTACTGTATGAAATATGACATCGGTTACGTATTAATAACTTTATTAACTAGCTATTCTATTATTAACTACTTAGCTTTTATTTTGTTTCCCCGCCTCTACCCCCAACTTTCGCCGTCGATCAAATCGAATACATATATTATTATTGGAGACAGAGTAAAACTTCATCAAAACTGATTTCACTGGGTTTTATTTCTTTTCACAAATGTTAATTTATAATGAACACTTCGATTTAGTGTCTACTTCTAATACTTCGGCTACTGCCAATGGAATGAATCCCACTGACTGATGATTCTGCCATTTTTATTAAACGGTTTTTATTAACTTCACCGCGTATCAACTGTCGTCGATGCTTCAAATCTTGTGATCGATTTTTCGACCACTTCTACTGCACTGAAATCAATAAAATTTGGAACTCTTATCAAGTCCCCATGACAATGCAATATTATAATATTTGTATCCTTGTATCCTCAAAGCCTGACGCTGCAGACGTACTGCTTACCTTAACCGAGAGTGTTAGACACGTGAAAATGAAAGTATAGCATGTTTGGCATAATCAAATACTAACAGCCTAATCTTGACTTCCAACTCCTCACTCCTGATGCTGCAGTACCTGCCTACAATAACCGCAAGGATTATCTTTTATCGATATCTTGATTTTAAAGAAGTTCTTTTGATATGAAGTAAAAACATGCGAATTTAATATTAATGTCCAACTCCTCAAATCTGATACTCCAGTGTTACTGCCTGCCACAACCGCTAAGTTTAGCGATATGTAGATTTTGAAGTACTGCTTTAGACATTAGGCAGAAACATACGGATTTAATTATCATCATCATCATCATCATATCAGCCGAAAGGCGTTCACTGGTGAATATAGGTCACCCACAAAGATTACCACAAGAACCGGCCCTGTGCCACCCGCATCCAGCGACCTTCAGCAGGTCATGAGTCCACCTTGTGGAGGGCCTACCCACGCTGCGCCTTCCGGTACGTGACCGCCACTCGAGAACCTTACCGCCCCAACGGCCGTAGGTTCCACGCGCGACAAGCCCCGCCCACATCAGTTTAGCGATATAAAGAGCTATATCGGTTATTTTGGTTCTGCTGGTCTCATTTCTAATCCGATCTCGCAGAGCGACTCTTAGCATAGGCCTCTCCATTGCCCTTTGGGTGACTTGGAGCCTTCTTATGAGGCCCATTGTAAGCGATCACGGTTTAGTACCGTATGTCATTACTGCAGCCCGCCGGCTGATAGACTCATAGGGTCACGACTGATAGAGTGACAGCGTGAGTGATTCGCGTAGGGCGAGCCGTCGGGCCTGCGGCTCTCCAGCTGATAGACTCACAGCCTGAGTGGTTCGCGTAGGGCGGGCCGTCGGGCCTGCGGCCCTCAGCTGATAGACTCACAGCGTGAGTGGTTCGCGTAGGACGGGCCGTCAGGCCTGCGGCCCTCCAGCTGACAGAGTGACAGCGTGAGTGATTCGCGTAGGGTGATCAGTCGGGCCTACGGCCCTCCAGCTGATAGAGTAATAGCGTGAGTGGATCGCGTAGGGAGAGCCGTCGGGCCTGCGGCCCTCCAGCTGATAGAGTGACAGCGTGAGTGGATAGCGTAGGGAGAGCCGTCGGGCCTTTCGGCCCTCCAGCTGATAGAGTGATAGCGTGAGTGAATCGCGTAGGGCGAGCCGTCGGGCCTGCGGCCCTCCAGCTAATGGAGTGACAGCGTGAGTGGATCGCGTAGGGAGAGCCGTCGGGCCTGCGGCCCTCCAGCTGATAGAGTGACAACGTGAGTGGATCGCGTAGGGAGAGCCGTCGGGCCTGCGGCCCTCCAGCTGATAGAGTGACAGCTTGAGTGAATCGCATAGGGCGAGCCATCGGGCCTGCGGCCCTCCAGCTGATAGAGTGACAGGGTGAGTGGATAGCGTAGGGAGAGCCGTCGGGCCTGCGGCCCTCCAGCTGATAGAGTGACAGCGTGAGTGAATCGCGTAGGGCGAGCCGTCGGGCCTGCGGCCTTCCAGCTGATAGTGACAGCGTGAGTGGATCGCGTAGGGAGAGCCGTCGGGCCTGCGGCCCTCCAGCTGATAGAGTGACAGCGTGAGTGAATCGCGTATGGCTAACCGTCGGGCCTGCGGCCCTCCAGCTGATAGAGTGACAGCGTGAGTGGATCGCGTAGGGAGAGCCGTCGGGCCTGCGGCCCTCCAGCTGATAGTGACAGCGTGAGTGGATAGCGTAGGGAGAGCCGTCGGGCCTTTCGGCCCTCCAGCTGATAGAGTGATAGCGTGCGTGAATCGCGTAGGGCGAGCCGTCGGGCCTGCGGCCCTCCAGCTGATAGAGTGACAGCGTGAGTGGATCGCGTAGGGAGAGCCGTCGGGCCTGCGGCCCTCCAGCTGATAGAGTGACAACGTGAGTGGATCGCGTAGGGAGAGCCGTCGGGCCTGCGGCTCTTCAGCTGATAGAATGACAGCGTGCGTGATTCGCGTAGGGCGAGCCGTTGGACTTGCAGTCATCCGGTTGATGCGACAGAAAGTATGAGTATACCCCTCGGGTTTGCGTAGGGCGTGCCGTCGGGCCTGCGGCCCTCCAGTTGATAGGCTGACAGCGCAAGTGGTTTGCGTAGGACGTGCACTCGGACCTGCAGTCCTCCAGTTGATAGACAGGGAGTGTGAGTCTCTCGGATTTACGTAGTGCGTGCCATAGTGCCGTCGAGCCTATGGCCCTCCGGTTAATACATTGCATGGATTGACCCTTATGGCCCGCAGTTCGCGTCGGACTTTCCGTCAGACCTGCGGTCCTCCGGTTGGTCTGAGAAATGGGTATATATTTATTTTTATAGTCTCGAAATTCGACTTGTATGTATAATGTGTACAATATACAAATTTTAACTTGATTTTCTCAATAAACTAAATTGATTGATATATTCCTTATTGTCAGGTACTTATTGTATGAATAACACGTCCATTTGAGACACTTCGGGTATTCAAGCTTACATTAACCACGCCCAGCCTTTGGTTTGCATTTGTCGATGGAGATATTTAATAACATTTTTTTAGTTTCGAATTTCTAAAAATATCTATTCAGCAGGGATTCGCCTCCTGTTACACATAAAATAATGTCCATTACGTTTACATTATATACTTTCATCACGAATCACGACATATGTCCATATGTCGTGATTCGTGATGAAAGCGCGAGAGTATAAGCTCTACTTAGCATGCATAATTTGTATTACATATTATGAACAACATCTTTGATCTAGAATAAGTAGGTATAGTATCGGAAATTATCCTAACAATTGCACTAAAAACTTGAAAATAAAATAAGTAAAAAAAGTTTTAAGTTAAACGGTTTTCATTGCACCAAAAACTAGAAAATAAAAATGTATTGTATCTAACCGTAGATGCTACTTTCTGTAGATTACTCACGTGAAACTATTATCACTGTAGTCTTCCCAACTCTGATGCTGAAAGCTACGTTTAGCCTCTATGTCAGTGGATTAAGCGTTACCTAATTGGAAACTTTTACCAAACTAAAATAAAAACGTGGGGCGTTATTATAAAGAAACGTACTAAGTTCAAAATATGTAATTGTAGCTTTAATTTTGCAATTCATCATCTATCTGTTCCATCACTTCTACAGAGTTAAATAGCTTTTATCAAGGCCAGAACAAAACTTTTTACACTATTCTTGTCTTGATTTCTATTCTATGTGTGTTCTTAAATAACTATAGTGACTTAATCACACTTGCGTACGCCCCACGTTTTTATTTTAGTTTGGTAAAAGTTTCCAATTAGGTAACGCTTAATCCACTGACATAGAGGCTAAACGTAGTTTTCAGCATCAGAGTTGGGAAGACTACAGTGATAATAGTTTCACGTGAGTAATCTACAGAAAGTAGCATCTACGGTTAGATACAATACATTTTTATTTTCTAGTTTTTGGTGCAATGAAAACCGTTTAACTTAAAACTTTTTTTACTTATTTTATATTATTACCTCTCGTTTAGTAGAAGGGTGTAGTTGAAGTCAAATATCAACCGTACTAATGATTTTCTTGGTTATCGAGAGATAATCATGTGGCTTACTATTAAATCATATATACATAGTACAGTTACAGTTTTAATTGTAATAAATTATAATAAGCTAACAATATATGTCTAAGATAATGCATGTTATGATTTGATGTACAACCTTATGCTTACGGATTAAGATTGAAAAACTATCACTGGTGCCTATCAAAAGCGTTCAACACCGTAATTCTGTAAGCTACTATTTTCGGATATTCATTTCATTTAACTTCAATCACTCGCCCTAAATCCACGTCGCGTGCACGGTGCATATATCTGCATTGCAAATGGCATCGGTCTGGCGCGGCCTAACTACGTTTCATGGGGAAGGGAAGCAACAACGTTCTACCAGCAACCATATAAATACCTACGTATGTAAGCTTTTAGTAAAAAATGTCAATGTAAAACGAAAAATGCATTTAATAGTGAGGACCTTCCTTAAAGGTAGGATAGGTAGGTGTTACAGAGTTACGCAGGTCGCCAATACAATAAATTAATGATTAGCTAAATTATTTACTATCATTAGTATTAATTACTCGAGTTAGTATTCCGCTTACCGACCGTGACGCATACAATGTTTTTCATCACACTTTTTGCAAATGCTTAATGCGAATATTTGCGATTCATATTCGCGAATGCGAATGCGTATATTGGGTATTATACATACATATACACAAACATTAGATAATGCTGGTAGAAAATGCCCACAGGCATTAAGTTATTAACTGAAATATAACATTTTATTCATCAGTTAGTTAAAAAGTATCATTTTTAGAGTCGCATGTGTTTGTACCTAGGCATTTAGGTATTAAGGTCAACTTAGAATGTAGTACTTCCTGCCTTAAGCGAATGAAATAATTAGATAAAAATATTCGCAATAATCTCGTCAATTTTTTGCGAATACGAATGCGAATTTTTTCAAAGATGCGAATACTCGCGAATGCGAATGTGAGTATTCGTTACATCGCTAGTAAAGTTCGAGAAATATTATTTGACCGACTGTTATCTGACTTACGACCTTTTGTTTTGCGTTAACACTTACTAGACAATCAGCGGTGGTCGAGCACTTTTCTATTGTTAATGACGCAAAACAAAAGGTCGTAAGTGAGATAAGAGTCGGTCAAATAATATTTCCTGAACAATACCTACACCATAACCTAACCCATAAATTCAAAATCATCACATTCTATGGAACTGAAACATCCCGATTCAGATTAGGTCTTAACTGAATCGCATTAGTACATCGTGGTAGCCTCCCTGAGCTACAGGCCATCAATAGAATTAAAGAACGATCAGCTAAATTATTTATAATCAAAAACCCTTATTGACCCTCAACAAAACATTCCACCATACCTCAACGACAAGAAAAATATATTTGATC
>JALPQI010020482.1:0-20534 GCA_025490895.1 Thaumatotibia leucotreta | reverse complement strand
AAATACCTAAAATATAACAATTGAATAGTCAAACTCACTACCGGCGACATGTTTTGGATAGCCTGGGTCTCCATTATTAAGCAGTTTAAGCACTGAGCTGCTGACGCGTCTAATAATGGAGATCTAAGCACTCCGAACACGTCGCGCGTCACTACGCGCAATTGTCACTACACTTGATTGTAACAGTTTGATTATATTTATCAGTAAAATATGTGAATTTTCCGAGTCTTCGGGAATCGTACCGTACACTGATTTATGACTTTGAGGATAGGCACAGACATTATAAAAAATGCTAAGTCTATTTCTTTCAGAATTTAATACAGAAGAGCAGTTTTTACACACTATACTGCAATTTAATTAAATTTTCTTTCCTTCTTTCCTTATTATTTATGTTAACCATGGACCACGGAATATTTATGGAAGTGGTTAATATTTATAAAATATCAATTTACATTGATTTAGACACTAATAGACATTATGTAGAAACTGTTGCGGTGTGCCATTATGTTGAAGTAAAGGAAATGGAAACTTGTACAAAATAGCTTCCTAATAAATAAGATAGTTCAAATTATTCATATTGATATACTTAAATTATAAATTACACGATTTTTTTATAATCAAAGTAAAGTTATCTAATGTTTTCTCCCATGTTATCTCAAACATTAGGTACGATATACATAGAACAAACGGAAGTGCAATGAAAGGAATAAATAGTATTAACTATCAACACTTTAGTTAGTAGCAATAATCTATGTACTTGACCCATTGATTCAACCTGACCGGGTCATTTCACTAAATTTACAATTCTGTAGGTAACTACTTACAATGAAACAGGCAACAGTCAATCTTCTGTGCATGTTTTAGAGTAGGAGTAGCCATGTTTTATATAAGGTGAAGCGTGTGACTAGAATTCGCACCCATAGGCAATGAGATCGCGTCTAAGTCACGAGGTCTCCAAATTCTCACTATTGTCCTGTACTTAAAGTCAATCGGCCTTATTCATAAAAATTCCTTGTTGAAGGTTTGAGGGGCCCAATAGTTATCGAGCCGATAAGTCTTGTTGAACGGTTTATAAGAAGTGTTATTCATAAACGCTCAATATCTCTCCGATAACTGTTGAGCCGCTGTTGAACGGATTAGACGCGTTATGTTGGCGCCTTGACAAAATCATAGACAAAAATGTGGTCTCACCGCAAATTAAAAAAAAGTTTGACAGCTGTCTGGCGGGAATTCGCAAATATTTCCTAATTCCTTGTTACTTACTTTTATCTCAAATAATTATATTATCATCACCTTGAACCTGAAATTATTAGGTACTTACTACGTATTCTTTTACCTAGGTAACTAATCAAAACAGTTAGCTTTATGATTAGGTACTTGCGATGACCGTCAGATAACGAAAACATAATTGTATGGCTAGTTAGTACCTAGGTATGGGCAGTTAGTAGTACGGGTAAGTAATAAATAAATATTTACTTCCTTGCGACCCCAACACCTAATTGCAGTTAGAACCTGAAGTTCTGGTGTGAGGCCAGCTCCTCTGCGATATTTCTTCAGGTTTTCTTTCACCAACTCTACTATATACAAAACAGTCGCCTTATTAAAGTGGTATCGCCGCCTAAATTCAACATCGGGCAGATGCTCAATGGGATCTGCCCTTATGTTATATATTTTTGGACGCCGCGGCGGATTACACAAATTATTTATGGTATCAATAGCGTTTAAGGCCTGCATGATGGAGTCTCACTGCGTATTGACGTTGAAGTTGAAATGGTTGAAAAACTATCAACAAAATTTTAAATTAAAAAAGTTGGAGATTAGTTTTCCAACCATTTCTGATTCGTGTAATGTTGCATGTAGAAAAAATCGAAACTGCGTAACTACTTACAATAAATCATCGGATATTTATTTTAAATACCTATCTAAATATAATTAAGTATCTCTGGATACATATTTAATAATAATCAGATGAATAGACGATATAAAAAACTATACACCAAATCAGACTTCCATACCTTTATCTTTTCTCTTCTGCCTACTTTAAACGCATGGTTATGCACCTGTCAAAAATCAGCTGATCAAAATTTTGGCAGCCATCTTGTTAAATAAGAAGTTATAAGACCGTTGTAGAAGGGTCCTCGGCTCTATAACTTTCGGGGGATTTATAGTAGGTTTGAGCGGCTGAATAGCGCTATTGAACGTTTATGAATAACGTTTTTAGCCATCCGGTCAACAACGACCCATCAGCGGGCGCGTAACTTTTTATGAATAAGGCCGAATGTCTATAAACTAGGTAAAAAGTTAGCTTAAGATGTACAGGGTTGCTAGTGGGTGCGTAAAGTCCGTAGTCGTTAAAGTTTTTTTTTCGTAGAAGTTACTGAATTTTTGACATTGGAAATTTCTTTTCGTTCACTGCAAGGCTTCCAACTTTCCAAGTCACGAAAAAGTGCAACCCTCTTACAAGCTCGAAAAGTCACGAAGATCTTGATATATTCAATTTGCTGCTGTAAGGAGGTGTAAGGTGTAAAATTAATTATTGGGTGAATATCTGAGCGTTTCAACCGCCTAATTTTGGTGGCATAATTTTTGCCGAAGTTTCTAAACTTCTCAATGTTATACTTCGTCATTTGTATAAGGTACTGTGCCTCCCTTTAAATGACAAAGTTGCACATATATCATCCTATTCCAGAAAGTGGATCCCAGAAAAAAATGCCGCAAATTGTGAAAACATTTTTTTTTCGGAGTTAGCACAAAACGAAGGATCAGTAGGCTTATGAAGTCCCGTGTTTATCGTTTGTGGTTGTTGCTTTCAGATTCTTACAAGTATCTACGCAAATGAGAAAGTTAAGGTGCATTTAGACCAAACGAGCATTCGCTCATTCTATCCCCCACTCTACGAAATTCGTTCGTTACACGAATCGTGATTCGTCGAAATTCGTTGATTTTGTAGAGTGGGGGATAGAATCAGCGAATGCTCGTTTGGTCTAAATGCACCTTTACGATTAGCACGATGAAAGATATACGCGTGACCACCATATTAAAAATTAGAGAAACATTTTTGGACAACTAAGGTTACTTACATTGTTTTAGGGTCATATTGATATCTTGCTGTGTTTTCGACTGTATATTTCTATAGACTGAACATTTCTGAAATTGTGCGTCAACAAACATGCTTCTACCCATGTGACAAAACTGTCCAAACAATATGGTAATGGCACAGCCGAATGTTTTCATTGTCAGTGTTGTTACTCAACTTGACATTGGCACCTGACTCGTACATATTCACAATGGCCATTTGCGATTCTTTGTGAGTGAACCATTAAGGTCTCTGCCCACTAGACCGTAGCATACCATGACCGTAGCATGAACGTATCAGACAAAAAAATATTCTTTGTATGGAAAAGTATGAGACTATGCCCACTAGGACGTTCCGTCGCCGGCCAACACCGTCGCGTGCCATGCACGGACCGGCAAGAATTGTCGGCGAGAATATTTTGCCGGCCCCGACACGCTACGTGCATGGCACGCAACGTTGCCGGTACGGTGTGCGCAGGCGGCGAAACGGTGAGCATACGGGTTCTATTTACATTTTTGTATTGTATTTACAATTTTTATCCAAAACTCTCCAAATTTTTCACTTTTGATAGTGAGTAATAATTTTCTTATGGCGAGACAACGGAAAGAATATAATCAGCATCGCTATTTTCTGAAAAAAAAACTTACTTAATTGATTGTAAACCCGCAACCGAAGATTTTCAGCGTGATTGAAAAATATTACTTCGTTTCTTACAAACAAAATAAAAGAAATATCAATTGAAACAGTCATATAACTTAACGAATTTATCCAGATAGATTGCACAATTTGTTTATTTTTTTACATGGTAAGAACCATGCTTTTGATGTGGCTTTCTAAAATAAATTTTATTTATTTTAGATTTTTTTACAATATGTACACAAAATCGATATCTTTTTTTTCCAAAAACCTATGCTCTTTAGCAGCTGCTTCATTGGTATTTAAAATTAATTATTGTTCCAAAACTATTAGAAGATGTAAAAATAATCAAACAAAACCAGTACTTGACGGAGTCACATTGACAATCATGACAAGAACATATGTACTCTCATAATGTCATAATATAGACAATATATTTACCAATTCCAAGAAGTTTTAGTTTAATATCATAGATTACACTTATCAGTGTCTAGGTTACCTAGACAATGATAAGTGTAATTTAATACTATAATAATATTAATGATAAATAAACACATTCCGTCATATAAATGTATAAGTAGCATAACTGACGATTCGAAAGTGCTTGTTGCTAAGCCTACTCAATAAATAATTTTTGACTTTGACTTGACTCAAACAACTCTAGTAGGTACTTCAATAGATTTCGACCGCAGTTTACGATGTGTGCTCAGAAAAATAGGTGTAGAAATAAACTCCTAGGAAAATACTAGCACAGCGATACTAGTTTAAAGGGCGCGAAAACAATTTGCAACTGATAAAACTGTGACAATGGAACGATAACGACGGATATGAATCGCTCATACTACGGGGATGATACGTAATTGCGACGCGGATGATACGTGGTTGTGACGCGGATGCAACGGTCACTAAACGGGCTTAACACGGACATGAAACGATGTACACACGTTATAGTGGGCATAGTAGTCCGTGTCGTCTCACATTCCGTGTCTGATACGTTCATGCTACGGTCATGGTATGCTACGGTCTAGTGGGCAGAGACCTTTACACGTATCGTAATAGGTCATCTAACGTAATAATCGTGTTAAATAAGTTTATTTACCAATTTAGTTCACAGGTTCAAAGGCGAATAAGTATAATCTGTTTTTATTTTATTTTCTGATATTTTTATGCGAGGTTCTTCATTGTATGGTCCTACAGGTAATTTGCCGGTTTGATAATTTTAGTAAAACATCCTAAGGACGGAATTGGCTTGTATAGTTCGGGAAATACCTATTATTTGACAGACTCTTATCTTACTTACGACCTTCTGTTTCACGTCATTAACAATAGAAAAGTGCTCGACTGCTGATTGTTTTGTAAGTGTTAACGCACAGCAAAAGATCATAAGTAAGATAACAGTCGGTCAAATATTATTTCCCGAACTATACCTTTATAGGAATTATAATACCTATATGTCTAAGCGACCCTAAAGCAAGTGACAAAGATGGACGTTTTAAAAGGGTCACAAAGTATCACATACCCAGGTCAAAAAATACCGTACAGAAACTCATCTAGGAGTTGGTACATCAATGGTCCAAAATATATGAATACCTATTTAAATAGTGATAAACCAAATAAATAAATACATAAGGTTTTTTTTGGAAAACTTTGTAGGAGAAAAGCAATTTTCCTAACATTTTAATGCTTGAGGTATTTGTTGCTAAATAGAAAATAAGCGCACACGTCGGGCTTTGGTCGCGGATACTCCATGATGAGGATCCTCTAAATGGATCGAAACATGTCGAGCAATTATCGACTTAAATTACGTGAGTAACCCGTTTGATAAATATTTACAGAAAATAAGCTTATTAATGATTACGAGTAGGTATATTAGGAACAAAGTAATCTGTATAATCGGTTTAACTTTTTGGTCCAAGGTTCGGCTGTCCCACGCTTGTCTGTGCATTTGTCTGTACTGTCGCAACTCGTAAACCGTTTAACTTATAACAATGGAATGATTAATTTTACGCCCAGCAGGGTTTTGTCTCAAGATTTAAAGCAAGTTAAATAGTCCAGGTCTGATGGTTACAATGATTTGATTGATTTTTCCTAGTACAGTTCATAAATTTTTAACCGAATTCAAAAAAGGAGGAGGTTCTCAATTCAACTGTTTTTTATGTGTGTAGTTATGGGCTCGTTAAAAAATCATGTTATCGATTAGCAAAATATCACGAATTACTCTTCAATATTCACAAATCAAAATAATCCGCATTTCCCTTGTAAAAACTATTCATCATGCCGCGGGGCCGTTTTTAGATTTAGATTTAGCTTAGTACCTATATTATATTTATTTATAGTGTAGTTTTATAATATTATACTCTTAATTTTGTATATTTTTGTTCATCGTAAGTAATCATAATAATTAATAGAAGTACAAATGATAAGACGTTACAATGTAAGAAATAAAGTTCACTTGTTACACATCACCTTAAGATATAATTATAATATATTTAGCGGTACACAATAGTCGCTTAAAAAATATAATTTCTTAAAAATAGACATAAAACGTATTTAACCTGTATCTTGAATGTTAAGCTAAGTAGATTTCGTGCATGTAATCGGCGCGATATGGTCTCGATTAGCCGCGGGTTCGATTCTGGGCTGTGACTGATAACTTGCATAATTTTATGCACGCTTAGCAATATTACGGTATAGTTACGGTACCTACTGAAAATTTATGTTAAAACACAGGAAACAAAATGCTTGGCTTAATACGGACTGTTTTGAGCATTCATCAATAAATTTGTACATTTGGAACACGTAGGATATTGATAAAAATTGGTAGGCTGGTACGTAGAATCAATGATGGTGAGTAAGATGCACCAAGAAATGTTCATTGACTTTTTATTTATATCGAAGACGTGTTGGCCGTGTGGTGACGGCAGTAAGATTACATTTGTCACCAGTCACCACCCCAACTCCTCCTGCGGGCGGCGTAAAAGTCGAAAGTTTCTCTTTATTCTGACAACTAGAGGCCTTTACATGTCTAGTAGTGTCATGTTACGTATGTATGTCGTTTGGGAATCGTCAATCAAACACGGGTGCTGGGCTAAGACTGGTTTATTGATACAATTGTTATGCTACCCACCTTTGCCATTACACGTATAAATGAGGATACCTACAACCTCTCTTTTAAAAAACAAATGATTATAACAAAAACAGCATATAGGTAAATAGGTATATGCATGAAGGTGAGAGATGTTCGTATCAGCCTTCAATCCTACAGAGAAACATACAGTTATCACTTTTATCGAAATACTTGTTTTTTTTTTTTTTTTTTTACTGTAAACTGTAACGGTTTTTGCTGTATCCGGTTACTGGCAGACTAAAGGCTAATAGGCACATGTTTCACGACATTTATCTTTTCATTATTCCATTCATACACAGCAAGAGGTATTTGAGAGAAAACGTTAATAAAATGTAGGTACAATTTAAATTGAAAACAAAGTAGTATGGGCTTCCGCCTTTCTTACATAAACGCAAGTAGGTAGGAATAAAATAGCATAAATTTATCCTTTTGACTAGTTTTACATGCAATTTTTTTTTTTTTTTTTATGTATATAAATACACTGTTATTTTATTTTAATCCACGCTTGAATATCTCTTACAATTCTCGCAAGATGATACAAATTTGGACTAATAAATAAATTGAAATGAGATTAAAGAATATCATGCATTATACATTTCATTACTCATATGATTTTTTTTTTTTTTACATGCGAATGGATTTTTTTTTATATGTACATTGATATTTTATATTAATCCTCACTTGAATATCTCTTACAATCTTGCAAGATGATGTAAATTTGGACTAATAAATAAATTGAAATAAAAATAAAAATTTAAGTTCTAAATAGTTACGCATTTAGTTACATCGATGATAGAATGGCAAAATATGCATTAATGGAAAACATGCATTTTTATAATTTATATTAACCTATAGTATAATATTGGAATACACTTGATATTAGAATTTCTTATTATTTTTAGGTACTTACATAACTTAATATCTAGTTATACATTTCTCAATTTAACAATTTCGTTACGAAGTAAGCAATACAAAATAAAAGGTTTTTATTGTGCCTCACGTGACCGGATTAACAGCGATGGACGCGGCGGGTGGAGGGTATCCCCACCGATCAGGAGGTCGCACTGTCCTGCCGGAACGAGTACGATAAAACGCATTAGTAGGTATATTCTGATCAGCTGACTGCGGTACCGGTTGGCTGGAGCGGGATGTTGTTTGCGATTGTGTTACTAATGAGGGTGAGATTACGTCATCATCCAGGGCGAAATATATGGGATCTTGTCTTTTATTTGAATCTACAATCAAATGTCGCCTGTTTCGTCGCAATACGCTACCGTTAGGCATTGAAATCGTGTATGACCTAGAATCCACTATGCCCTCGACCGTACCAGGAACCCAACTATTACCTAACCTTAACTTTACTTTTTGTCCCTTAGTCAATGGTTGCAATTTTTTAGTTCTTACATCGAAATAATATTTTTGTTGGTCTTGCCTTTGAATTAATTTTTCGTAGTAATGTTGATGTGTTTTTATTTTAGGTAAAATTGGGTTATTTTTATGCGGCATAATGCCGCGAAGTTTCCTATTATATAATAATTCTGCAGGTGACGGCAAGCTATCACTTATCGGTGTGCATGTGTACTCTAATAATGCTATGTCTAGATCTGATCTATCAAAATTAGTTTTTTTAATTATATTTTTTATAGTTTGTATCGATCGTTCTACTTGTCCGTTTGACTGTGCATATCCCGGCGATGACGTTACGTGGTGGAATTTCCAATCTACTGAAAATTCTCTGAACATGTTTGAGGAAAATTCCGGCCCATTATCACTCATTACGATTTTTGGTATACCATGTCTTCGAAATATTTGTTTTAATTTTACAATCACGTTTTCTGATCTTAAACTTTGTAACTTTGACATCTCAATAAATTTACTAAAATAATCCACCACAAGTACATACGACTGATTTCCCAAATGAAAAATATCTACTCCCACTTTGCGCCATGGTTTTTTAGGTATGTCGTGTGATATTAGAGGCTCCTTAGGATTTTGTTTTTTGTAGGTAAGGCACGCCTGACAGTTTGATAAGTAATCTTGTAACTGAGTGTTGATGTTTGGCCAGTAGACTGTTTCCCTAGCCCTGAGTTTGCACTTTTCTAATCCCAAGTGACTGGAGTGAATTCTTTTTAACATATCAGAGCGCATGCACTTAGGTATTACAATCCTATTAGCTTTCCATACTAGGCCGAAGTCAGTGGTTAATTCTTCTTTGATGTTCCAATAACATTTTAAATTTTCGTCAATTTTATTTTTATCATTGGGCCATCCACGTTTAATTAATTTTATTAAATTTTGAAGTTCATTATCTTCCTTAGTGCATTTTTGTATCTCTAGTAAGTGAGTATCGGTTAAAGGGTTGGCAGCCGCCACCGCGCATACCTGTGCCTGCGCATCGAGGTGGTCGCGCGGCGGGAGGGGGGTGCCCGCGTTCGGTGCAGGTGCACGCGATAATGTGTCGGCGATGTACAAATATTTACCCGGTTTGTACACCAATGAAAACGTATATGGATGCAATCTCATCAACAACCTTTGTAGTCGCGCTGGAGCACTAGCAAGGGGCTTATTAATTATATTTACGAGTGGCTTATGGTCCGTCTCTATTGTTATATTTGTACGAGCATATAAATATGTATAGAACTTCTCGCACGCGAAAACGCAGGCGTACAGCTCTTTTTCGATCTGAGCGTAAGCCTGCTCTGTTTTCGTTAACGACTTGGAGGCGTAACATACAGGTAGATTATTTTGCAATAGGCACGCACCCAAACCATGTTTGCTAGCGTCGACTGAAATGACAATAGGGGTATTTACATCATAGTACTGTAATACTGGGGAAGAGGTTAAGCATGTTTTTAATTCCCTAAAACACTCATCATGATTTTTGTCCCAGTGCCACTCAACGTCTTTTCGCAATAGTTCCCGTAATTTAGCAGATTTATCGGAAAAGTTAGGTATGAAGCTACTTACATATGTTACAAGACCTAAAAATCGTTCCACATCTTTTACATTTTCAGGTATGGGCATATCCCTAATCGCAGATATGTGAGAATCGTCTGGCCGAATTCCATCGCTGCCAATTTTGTGACCAAGATACTTTATTTCAGATAGACCAATCCTACACTTTTGTCTATTTAATTTTATGTTTATATTTTTACATCTGCTTAACACAGCTCTTAACCTCTGATCATGAATTTCCTTAGTTGGGCCGTATACTAACAGGTCGTCGACAAATAATACAACACCCTCTATATCGTCAAAATGACTATACAACCGTTTGTGGAATATTTCGGATGCCAAGGATATTCCGTAAGGCATTCTTAAGAATTTGTATCGTCCAAATACTGTATTGAAAGTACAAAGATCTGTACAACTTGGGTGTAGTTTTACTTGCCAGAAACCCTGCTTGGCGTCTAATGTGCTAAAATATCTCGCACCCAACAACTCAGATGTGATCTCTTCAAACGTAGGAAGTTTAAAATGTTCGCGCCTTATTGCTTTATTCAAATCGCGCGGGTCTAGGCATATGCGTAAGTCCCCATTTGGTTTTTTCACTACAGTCATGCTATTGACCCAATCTGTTGGGCCCTCTACCTTAGAAATAATACCATCTTTTTCCATTTCGTCCAACTTATCTTTGATCTGATCTTTCAATGCTAACGGTAACTTTCTAGGTGCATGAACCACCGGAACAACATTATTATTCAATTGTATTTTGTATTCACCTGGCAAACAACCCATTCCCTCGAAAATATCTAAATACTCGTCCAATATTTTTTCACTCGGAGAGTTGTCGGTAACGGACATGATTCGTTTAATTAAATTTAATTCGACACATGTATTTCTACTTAGTACTGGAGGTGAATTCACATCAGCAATTATGAACTTTAAAAAATATGTATTACTCTTATGAGATACTTTCAGATAACATTTTCCCACTACAATTATAGGACTACCGGAATAACCCTGCAACTTTGTGGACGTTTTGGTTAAATCAGCAAGTGATAATTGAATATCACTTAAATATCTTTTAGGCAAAACATTTACATCCGCTCCAGAATCCAAGTTAAAATTAATATACCTATTGTTAATCTTTAGTTGTACTGACCAGTCACTGTTAGCATTATTATTTTGAGCGATTACCTGATCGGTGGAGTCCTCCTGTATTTCGTATACGCGGCGCGGTGATCTGCACATTCTCGCATAATGATTCATCCGATTACAATTGTTACACCGTACTCCGAACGCGGGGCAGTCCATCCTTTTGTGTGTAAGACCGCAATTATTGCAACTGAAAAAATTCCTTCGGTCACTTGACGTTGATGGCGGTGGCGTGCCACGGTTAAACGTATTTCTTTCTCTGGAATTAGAAGTGGAGAACGACCTAGTATGTCCCTGGTTTTCTCGAGCTCCGCTAAACGCAACTGATCGCGTCGGTGTATAGGGCGGCCGGCGCGGGCGGGTCGAGGCAGCTGGTCCAGGCTGTCTGCTGACTTGATGCACGTCGCGGGTCCCAATACTCGTGGTTCCAGAGAGATCATTATCTTTTGATATTTGGTGTACGTGATGCTCGACACTATTTGTTTTTATATTTAATGCTTGCATTTTGGACATCTCGGCTAATTTGCATATGTCTATTGCTTTTTTTAATGTAATATCTGGTTCTCTAAGCATTCGTTCCGATAGGGTCACGTCCTTCACGCCACATATAAACCGACTGCAGACTAAGCCATCACGCAACTCCTTGAACTCGCATTTGGCAGCTATCTTATTTAATTCAAAAATATACTGCTCGGTCGACTCCAACTCCTTCTGATCTCTTTTAAAAAACTTATGTCTTTCGACTGCCAAATTTTTAACGGGAACAAAAAATGCATCAAATTTCCTTAATATGCCATCTACCGTGTCGGTGTCATCTTCTGAGAATTGCTCAAATACCTCTCGACATTTGTTTCCGATGACATGCAATAATATGTTCACCTGCACCTTTTTCGCTTTCACTGATAATTCGCACGCTTCAAAATAGATTTTAAAGGATTTTTTCCAATTGTCCCAGTCCGCACTTAAGTTTCCCGAAGTCACATTTACTAGATTGTTCTCGAACAAAAATGGCGATGGTGGCGGTAAAACTGATTCCATGTTTCTACAACTGTTAATAATTTCGTCCGTCGAATCCTCAAACTTTTCACTTTCACCGTCTGTCATTTATTGAACACACAAATAACAAAAATGTTCTATAGTTCTGTTCCGTTAAAACCTACAATATAATATCTTGTAAACTATGAATACCGACTGCGCCATGTCATGTTACGTATGTATGTCGTTTGGGAATCGTCAATCAAACACGGGTGCTGGGCTAAGACTGGTTTATTGATACAATTGTTATGCTACCCACCTTTGCCATTACACGTATAAATGAGGATACCTACAAGTAGTATAGACAGAGATGCATAATAATATTGTGAACTTGTACAATAAGAATTATTTTTGATTATTATTACTATCCTTTATATTTACTTAAAAATGTCTATAAAAGTCCTTTTTTTAATGTAATAAATTCTTTGATGCATGTTATTTTAATAAGATGTATTATTATACTGTTTTGAAAAAATAAGCCCATCTGAGTTTCTTACTGGTTCTTCTCAGGAACGGTGTAGGGTACCAGTAGTAGATTTTTTCTCTCTCTTGATAGTGTCAGACGATTCGAAAATGCATATTAATAAGCTTACTTGAATAAAGAATAGTTTGAGTTTGACTTCGACGAAGGGATTGAAATGTCACTGACAATTATTTCATAAAAGATATTAGGCAACGGCGTCATCCTAGTGGAAAAGTTACTGATCTCGCCGATTCGCTTGCTCAGCGTGGCGATTATAGGTATTTACCTATAATTAGAGAGAGAGATTAGTAGAGGCCTACGTCCAGCAGTGGAGAGGCTGGTACAAACTTTTTGAGAAATGCTCACCTAACGCGGTAAATTAATGTAAGGGACACAAACCTCAAGACCAGTCCCTTTCATAGCACTTTTCCCGTAATAGTCCAGTTAGCAGTGACCACTGAAAACTTGGCGTAAACAGCTTAATGGCGGTTGGGCAAGCAACGAGTTATGTTAAAGAGCAGGGGCAGGATGCACGAAATTGCACTTCTGCGCAGCTTAGGATTCGTACGTTCGATTGCCGGCTGCCTTACAAATACACTAGTCAGAATCTAGTTAATTTGATTTTGCAGTTGGACTTGGGAAAATATTTTTATGGACATAGACTTCAATAAGCTTTAACCTTACCAATACCCTTAATGGGCATTTCTCAGAGCGTAAACGGACATCTCATTCATCTGATCACGTTTTTTTGGAAGTGGCTGCATCTTTTGGTACCATTTTCGGTCGTCAGATACAGCACCCGTTTATCTATAAGACAACCAAAACCAACCTCAAATCATTCAGCCACTTCCAAAAAACGTGACTACATGAATGAGATGTCCGTTTACGCTCTGAAAAATGCCCTAATAATTCCGGTTCGAAAAAAATACAAACAGTGGGTCAAAGACCATGTGCAGTATTTAGACGTTGTCGAAGTAAGGGTTAATTTTTTCTAAACGAAGACAAATTCATGTAAAATTTGGATTTTTTTCATATTGGACGCAAAATATTAGTGACCACCTGTATCATGCAGCTTACAAATTAACAGTAGAGTGTACTATGTACACTTGAGAACCTAACATTAATTCCTCCGACTTAAATTAATTGTTTTTTTCTGAATTTCTACCACCGCATTATACCACTGAAATAATAAAATAATACTAGAGCATGGACACTTATTTTTTTCCAGTTTCTTTACACTGTCAGTAATATTTGTAACCGGCGACTTTAAAGGCAGTTTGCTAACCTTAGCTGAGAAGACTAAAAAAAAACTAAGCAGAGCCCGGTATCTTAGAGTTGCTTGTTTTTTACGTTGACAGTTGTTCCCAAAATAAGGATGCAAAACAAACCGAGAAACATTTTTATCATTTCTGATGAAACTGAACATTACAAGGACGCAGTTAAGGAAAAATGATCCAATCTCTTAAATACTTTTCCTTTTGACTTAAGATTTAAATTAAGTTGACAGATGTTTGTGGATTGGATCCTTTTGCCTTAACTACGTCAAAAATATATAAAAAGAATCATCATATAATCATCATCATCATATCATAAAAAGAATATATTTAAAAAATTAACTGTCTATTAAATCATATGAAAATACATTTAAATATTTTTTGAGATTATGATAAAATAGGTACGTATTTATACTCTTCTGTAAAAAATAATAAAATTGAAATACTTGCGCTTGTGACTTTGAACACCAGGCTCTCGAAGTGAGAATTTACACAAAAGAGAATTTGTATGGCAGTCTATGATGCTTTGGTCGAGGACGAATCATTGCAAGTATTTCAACATACCACTTTGATGTATCCGTTTAACCAGGTGACACACATACTGCAGATAGTTAAAAGCAACGAATTAGTTGTAAAGCATGGACATGTGTCCGAATGCCTACACTGCTAGCCATAAGTGAGCTTTATTAGAATTAGCATAGAGTACACTAATGGTCAGGGTGGTGGCATCAGTGTTACTAAGGCACTGGTCACACCGTGAGCGAGTAAACTATAAGCTATTGGTTATAATATAAATAAGAATAAAAAATACCGCACAAGGACGATAACAAATAATGAAAAAGCACACGTGCTTAATATTTTGGATTATGAGCCTAAAAGCGATTCAATAATTTACGTTACGAGCAAGTATGTTGAAAATAAAATGATAACATGACAGATTTTCGTAGTTCCTTTTCGCACGAGTATCGTACGACGTTTTTCAGTACGTACAGGTGGCCCTCCAAAGTAACGACCTGAAATAAATTCACCACTAGTGCGTAAAAAACCACCATCCGTACTGAAAATTGAGTTTTGGTTTATTATTCTGCCTAAAGGTGCGTTAAGACCAAACGAGCATTCGCTCGTTCTATCTCCCACTCTACGAAATCAACGAATTTCGACGAATCACGTTTTGTGACGAACGAATTTCCTAGAGAGGGGGATAGAATGAGCGAATGCTCGTTTGGTATAAATGCACTTTAAGACTCAACTAGCTCTTTACTCAGCTCGTCATTCCGAAATCGTGTTGGCCGGTATGCCTAAAATCTGTGCTAATTTCTCATAAATCACTACCAAATTATACCAAATCTATCTTAGATTACCCGTCTAGAATGCTCTTAAGGTTTAAAAATGTTAATAACCTCCCAAGAAATGTATCAGGGCTTTTCTAAAAATAATAGTTCCGATGCTTTTCTTTTAATTCTGATTACAGCGCGAGAGTTACTGTTAGGAGAAAAAAAAATGTAGGTAGGCCCCAGGCTTATTTATTAATTTATCATTCAGTTATATTTGTGACGATAGAAAAATAAACAATTTTGGGTTCTAAAAAGGGCTGGGTTACCTCAGGTTCTTAATTTTCCTCTATTCCTAACATTCCTTACAGCGTAAATCGTTCCTGAAAAGGATTAAAAATAAAAATATAAATAAATATAAATATCTTGACATCTTACACAAATCGACCTAGTCCCATGGTAAGCTCAATTAAGGCTTGTGATTTGGGTACCAGGCGATGATATATATAATAGATACTTAAATACATAGGACAGCCATGACCAAGGAACAAATATTTATGATACATAAATACACAAATAATGCCCTCGCTGGGATTCGAACCCGGAACCTCCAGCCGTAGGCAGGGTCACCACCAACTATGCTACAGAGGCTGATTATGTCAGTTAAAAAAATAATGAGCGCATATTGTCGGAATAGACCAACTAAGTTTGTAAATTAAAGTTGGTGCCTTATCGATAAGTCATTAAAATTTTAAAAGGCAAACATCAAATTGCTTGTATCAAACATGTCGGCTAATTTATCTTCCCTTATTTGACTATTAAGTATGGATAAAATATGATTATTTAATCACCTTACTGTTCACGTAAAAAAATTAAATGTACCTATAACCTATGTACGTAGGTACACCAATTTACGATATCTTTGTGTCCCTAGCTGCACGTATAGTACGAGTATAGTCAGTTACCTATGCCTTAAAATAATCTTTATTTAAGGTACTTGACGTCACTTTTCCACTTATACATTGACGGCGTCCTTGGTCCTTTAGATGGACCTTGCTTATTATGAAGCTAGAGAAGGGTTCGTGTCCCGGTCGGGAACCAATATTTTAATCCAATTTCGTTCAAGCTTTTACTAAATTGCTATGGAATTGGCAAGAGTTCAGTAATTTAATTAAAGTAGCGCAAGATTAAATTGCAGATCAAAGGTATCAATGTTACGGTTACTTGCTTTTTAGTTTTTTCGATTACATTTTTTCACCAAGTGCCTATGTTGTATGGTGTAACTGTATTAGAGGACAGGGCCTGAGTTCTATTCGGCATAGTCTAATCCAAATCTGAGCAATCTACCGCCACCCATGATAGACGTGGTGCCTCCCTGTCACACTTACGAATGAATGCACAAGTGCGAGAGAAACTTCTTGATTTTAACAGTAGGTACGTATCGAGATAAATCGTCGGATGACAAACCAAAACTCACTAAGTAACTAATAACTACTTGAAATAGAGATCTACTTGAAATAGTATCTCAGTTCTGATTCAATACAGACATACGAGGTTGCTAAGAGTAGTGACAGTTTTTATAGTGAGTTTTGCTTGTCAGCCGACAAAATATTGCACATCATGTGGCAATGATGTGTTTTTGGATACTTTTAAAATGATTGCCTGTTTCAAAACCACCGCTAAATTAGGTTCCTCGGGTCTCCTGTGTGAAAAAGTTCAGATATTATGTAACACGGTGTTTACACAGTCACAGGGTGCTTAGCCAAGTTGCCAATCGCTAACGTTTAATCGTCAATGGCGTCAACGAAAGGCAGCTAACTGTCTTTGTCGCACTAATATGAAAGAGTGACAGAGAGGGAGAACTACGATACGCTACTAAGCGTCAGCGATGGCAACTTGGCTAAGTATCCTGGTAACCTCGCATATACCGTATATACAAATACAAATAATTTATTCAAACGTAAGCACATGTTTACAATTTTCAAGCGTTATCCAGTGGGCTCCAAACTAGGCTGAGCCTGTATCTTGGGACCCACACTGAGTCGGTTAACATTAACAAGTACATACAGTATTACACGTTACAAGCAGCAAGACATAATGAGCCACTTTTAGTACGAAACTAACTCCGAAATCACGATTTTTTTTTTTAATATTTTTTTATAAATATTGGTAACGTGATCTCGGTCCCATAGTAAAAGTTGTACGTTATAATATTAAGGTACGTTACATGCGAGGTTGTTAGTGACGCAGGAAATATCCTGTACTGTCGAGTTAGTAATACTTTGAGTAGGTAGCACATATCTATCGCTACACATTATTTTATGTAGTGATACTTGGAAAACGTGAAATTAACCGAGTATTGAATTACATGTTCTAATATTCAATTTTATTGCTTCCTTACCAGAAAATATATAAAATAAATAAATAAAATAAAAATAAAAAATAAAAATAAAAAAATAAAAAATAAAAATAAAAAAAATAAAAAAGCCTTTTATTTCTTGCAGGATTAGTACAATGTCGACAGTAAATATTCATAATATCATAATTTGTCAATGTTATCATTATTCGTCAAACTATTATTGTTATAATTAAGATTAAAAATAAATGGAACAATATTTTGCATGCGAGATTTACTGTCGAATAGATTTATATAATTATTATTTCATGTCATATTAGATTGCTATTCATCGCTTATAATTTTTAAATGTACGTATTAATAAATTGCGAATTAAATAAAATTAAATAGGTATGTCATGTTTAGTGCATTATTTATAGCAAGAACCCCTTATCGGGTGAAGGCCTCCCCCAGAGTGTGCCAATTGGATCTGTCTTGTGCTTGTTGATCCCAACTTTCGCCAGCAATTTTAACAATGTCATCCGACCAGCGCATGCAAGGTTTGCCTCTTTTGCGTTTGCCCGCCGGCCCGGGCCATTTAGTTACCTGGCTGGTCCATCTGTTGTCTGCCATTCTGGCCACATGGCCTGCCCATTTCCATTTAAGTTGTTTGGCAAAATCCAGTGCGTCTATCACATTTGTTTTTTCCCTGATTAATGTGTGTCTTATTTTCTGAATTTTCTTTACACCAGTAATGCTGCGTTCCATGCTTCTTTGGCAAGTTTTTAGTTTGTTATTTATTTCAAGCGAAAATTTCCAAGTTTGTGCACCGTAAGTAAGTGATGGGAGCAGGCAGGAATCCATGATTTTCTTCTTCAGCGTTATTGGTAAGTCACTCTTCAGAACTTCTTTATGGCTCCAAAATTTATTCCACGTAATTTTGGTTCTTCTTTCTACTTCCCGTTCGTGGCGTTTCCTGTCAAATGAAATTTGCTTGCCAAGGTACATAAAGTCCGGAACGTATTCAATTTCTACACCTTCGATGTTTAGCGGAATTTTCGTGGTATTGGTCATGATTTTGGTCTTATTGTAGTTAATTTCCAGTCCGGTTTCTCTACTAGCTACCTGTAGTGAGCGTATCATGTATTCCATTTGCGAGAAATGTTCAGAGACGAGCACGATGTCGTCGGCGAATCTAAGGTGGTTTAGGTATTTTCCATTTATTAGTATCCCCATATGCGTCCAGTCTAATTTTCTCATTATAGACTCCAGTACTGCAATAAACAGCTTTGGAGACATAGGATCGCCTTGCCTTACGCCGCGTTCTATCCGTATGGCCGGGCCGATCGTCTCTAGATGAACTCTGCTGGTACTATCTTTATATAAGTTTTTTATGACCTTGATGTACTGAGGCTCTACATGTTGTGCTTCTAGTGCTTCCCATATGGACGAGTGAGACAGGGTGTCGAATGCTTTTTGGTAGTCCACAAAAGCGATGTAGAGTGGCCTTTGAAACTCTAGATGTTTTTCTATTAGCAGCTCTACAGTGTGAACATGATCGATGGTAGAGTATCCGCTTCTAAATCCGGCCTGTTCTACAGGTTGGTTGTTTTCGATGGCTTTACTCATTCTTCTATCCAATATTGACGAAAAAAGCTTATAAAGACTCGGTAGTAAGCTTATGGGTCGATAATTACCTATATCTTTCGGATCTCCTTTCTTGTATAATAGAATAATGTTCGACTCCGACCATTGTTTGGGTGTTGTAGCTGTTTTTAAAACCATATTGAAGAGGTGAGCTAGCGGGTGAGCTAGAATTGTCATGGCATACTTTATCGCCTCGTTGGATATTTTGTCAGGTCCTGGACTTTTTTCTAATTTCAGTTTATTTATATGTTGAATTACCTCTATTTCGTTAATTGTTTCTACCTCGTCAGTATTATAGCTTGAGAGTTGCTCAGATATATTTTCTTTTTCCGGTCTTTTTTCTGTGTAGAGTGCTCTATAAAATTTGCTTGCCTCTGTTATAATGTCGCTCCTTTTGTATTTTATTTTTCCTGAGGATTTTACTCCTTCAATCCAATTTTTCTGTACCGTCAGTTCTTTATATGCTTTTTTGATACTTCCTGTTCGAGTTAGATGTTTTTTAATTACTTCTTGTCTGTAATTTCTATAGTCGTTTCTAATATATTTACTTGTGAGCTTATAAAGTGCGCTTAACTCTTTTTTCATGATAGGTGTTTTTGGTTTTGTATTTTGTAGTTCCTGTCTACGTTTTATTAACATTTTTGTGCGGTCGGTTATGACAGAGCTTTCACGTTGATTGTTTTGCGCTTGGTGAGCTTTTTCAAGACTGCATTCGATGGCATTTATTATCTTATCGTAGTAGTTTTGCACCGTAGTGTTATCGTTGTAGTCGAAGAGGTCGGGCTTTAAGTGTTCAAGTGACTCTGTATAGGTATTTATTTCATTCTTGGTTTTTAGTGAACTTTTATGAGGTTTGTTATAATTGGCTCTACTCTGCTTGTTGTTATTAAGCTTCACCGTGCCTCTAACTAGTCTATGGTCAGACGGATAAGCTGTGTTAATTACTTCCATGTTAAGAAACCATTCTGGCCTGTTTGATAAAATGTAATCGATTTCGTTTTTTGTGCGACCGTCGGGTGACCTCCACGTCCATCGTCGATTATTTTTCTTTTTGAAGAAAGTGTTTAATATGGAAAATTTGTTTTCAGTCGCGAATTGAACCAATTTCTCTCCTCTCTCGTTTCGTGCGCCATAACCGTGCTGTTTAGTTACTAGGAATTCTTCGGGCTTAGGTTGGCCAATTTTAGCGTTGAAATCACCCATGATAATGACGTTTTTTCCTACTAATTTTAATGCTTCGTAGATTGTATCGTAGAACAGCATTATTTCGTTGTCATCCGCTGAATCTGTTGGGGCATACACTTGAATTATATCGAGTTTCAGGTTTCTAATATTTATTTTTAATAGAGCCACTCGTTCTGTTAGTCCTACAAAGCTCTCTATAGAACTTTTAAGCGATTTCTTTATAATGAAACCGACACCATGTTGTCCGGGTGTTTCTCCAATCGAGCAGAGGATAAATTCTTTATATTCTTCTATAACGCAGCCCGTTCTTCTGACCTCGCTGATGCCCATTATATCAAAATGTATGTGTTTCATTGCGTCGGAGAGTTCTATTAGTTTTTCGTGCGT